>JAWQEG010007948.1:50000-55000 GCA_033782935.1 Petrolisthes cinctipes
TTTTACACCGTCATGAGATACTGACTCCCAGTGTTCGTTTACCTGGCCCTTCTCCAGCCACAACTTAGACCTCATTCTCGCCATGGGGGTAAAGAAACTTATGCTCGTGACTGTACACTCGTGATACATAATTTCTGACCAGAGTGTGAGGAGCAGAAAGCTTCGAATCGCATGTGTTTGTGTGTGTGTGTGGTGCCTGTCGTTCGTCTCTGGTCAGAAATTACGTATGACGAGTGTACACAGTATAGTTTGGGGCCAGACCATGCAAAAGACTACGTATAGGGTTGATTCCACAGTGGTATTTGTTTGTTAGCTTCCCAACAAACCACATTTGTAAGGCTTCATTATTTTAGGGTTGATCTTTGTTAGTTTCCCAACCAACCACACTTGTAAGGCTTCATTATTTTAGGGTTGATTCCACAGTGGTATTTGTTTGTTAGCTTCCCAACCAACCACACTTGTAAGGCTTCATTATTTTAGGGTTGATTCCACAGTGGTATTTGTTTGTTAGCTTCCCAACCAACCACACTTGTAAGGCTTCATTATTTTAGGGTTGATTCCACAGTGGTATTTGTTTGTTAGCTTCCCAACCAACCACATTTGTAAGGCTTCATTATTTTAGGGTTGATCTTTGTTAGTTTCCCAACCAACCACACTTGTAAGGCTTCATTATTTTAGGGTTGATTCCACAGTGGTATTTGTTTGTTAGCTTCCCAACCAACCACACTTGTAAGGCTTCATTATTTTAGGGTTGATTCCACAGTGGTATTTGTTTGTTAGCTTCCCAACCAACCACACTTGTAAGGCTTCATTATTTTAGGGTTGATTCCACAGTGGTATTTGTTTGTTAGCTTCCCAACCAACTACACTTGTAAGGCTTCATTATTTTAGGGTTGATTCCACAGTGGTATTTGTTTGTTAGCTTCCCAACCAACTACACTTGTAAGGCTTCATTATTTTAGGGTTGATTCCACAGTGGTATTTGTTTGTTAGCTTCCCAACCAACTACACTTGTAAGGCTTCATTATTTTAGGGTTGATTCCACAGTGGTATTTGTTTGTTAGCTTCCCAACCAACCACACTTGTAAGGCTTCATTATTTTAGGGTTGATTCCACAGTGGTATTTGTTTGTTAGCTTCCCAACCAACTACACTTGTAAGGCTTCATTATATTAGGGTTGATTCCACAGTGGTATTTGTTTGTTAGCTTCCCAACCAACCACACTTGTAAGGCTTCATTATATTAGGGTTGATTCCACAGTGGTATTTGTTTGTTAGCTTCCCAACCAACCACACTTGTAAGGCTTCATTATTTTAGGGTTGATTCCACAGTGGTATTGGTTTGTTAGCTTCCCAACCAACCACACTTGTAAGGCTTCATTATTTTAGGGTTGATTCCACAGTGGTATTGGTTTGTTAGCTTCCCAACCAACCACACTTGTAAGGCTTCATTATTTTAGGGTTGATTCCACAGTGGTATTGGTTTGTTAGCTTCCCAACCAACCACACTTGTAAGGCTTCATTATTTTAGGGTTGATTCCACAGTGGTATTTGTTTGTTAGCTTCCCAACCAACCACACTTGTAAGGCTTCATTATTTTAGGGTTGATTCCACAGTGGTATTTGTTTGTTAGCTTCCCAACCAACCACACTTGTAAGGCTTCATTATTTTAGGGTTGATTCCACAGTGGTATTGGTTTGTCAGCTTCCCAACCAACCACACTTGTAAGGCTTCATTATTTTAGGGTTGATTCCACAGTGGTATTCGTTTGTTAGCTTCCCAACCAACCACACTTGTAAGGCTTCATTATTTTAGGGTTGATTCCACAGTGGTATTTGTTTGTTAGCTTCCCAACCAACTACACTTGTAAGGCTTCCTTATTTTAGGGTTGATTCCACAGTGGTATTTGTTTGTTAGCTTCCCAACCAACCACACTTGTAAGGCTTCATTATTTTAGGGTTGATTCCACAGTGGTATTTGTTTGTTAGCTTCCCAACCAACCACACTTGTAAGGCTTCATTATTTTAGGGTTGATTCCACAGTGGTATTCGTTTGTTAGCTTCCCAACCAACCACACTTGTAAGGCTTCATTATTTTAGGGTTGATTCCACAGTGGTATTGGTTTGTTAGCTTCCCAACCAACCACACCTGTAAGGCTTCATTATTTTAGGGTTGATTCCACAGTGGTATTGGTTTGTTAGCTTCCCATCCAACCACACTTGTAAGGCTTCATTATTTTAGGGTTGATTCCACAGTGGTATTTGTTTGTTAGCTTCCCAACCAACCACACTTGTTAGGCTTCATTATTATAGGGTTGATTCCACAGTGGTATTTGTTTGTTAGCTTCCCAACCAACCACACTTGTAAGGCTTCATTATTTTAGGGTTGATTCCACAGTGGTATTTGTTTGTTAGCTTCCCAACCAACCACATTTGTAAGGCTTCATTATTTTAGGGTTGATTCCACAGTGGTATTGGTTTGTTAGCTTCCCAACCAACCACACCTGTAAGGCTTCATTATTTTAGGGTTGATTCCACAGTGGTATTTGTTTGTTAGCTTCCCAACCAACCACACTTGTAAGGCTTCATTATTTTCCATATAATGAAGCCTGACCCCTACTCCCGCACCCCCCTAAACCTCCCCCCCCCCCAAGCCTTTTACACAACACATAAACTTGACCCTATCATATATTTCAGTATGTGTGTGTGTGTGTGTGTGTGTGTTTGTGTGTGTGTGTGTGTGTGTGTGTGTGTGTGTGTGTGTGTGTGTTTGTTCAGAAAATTCACATGTGTATGGATATAGATATTTTTTTTTTATTCTTTAAGGGGATATATAGCACATTAATTATTTTGGGTGATAAATCTGGAGTAAACGATTCCTCCTAACTATTCCAGGCTACAACAGGATACCATGCATTATTTTTCATCATCTGTGTCTGTTGTTTCCTGGCATACTTTGGAGGAATCAATTAAGGCACTCCAATGTATCAAAAGTATACCATATCCTCTTAAAAGTATTGGACATGTGTATTCTCTGCTTGACAAATATCTTCCTCAGTTATAAATAATGGGGTCCAGTCGTAAAATGTATTCAAGGGAGTGTGTACAGTCATGATCACTAATATATGTAAGTATTCAGGTGAGGTGTGCTTTGAATACCTACCTACCTACCTAAAGAAACAGTAAATAAATAAATGCACAATAAAAAAAGATCTCCATTGGAATTGTTTGCTCACTCACTCACACTTTCATCCTGAGAGAGAATAATATTACAGTTAGTTCACAGTAAAAACAGACACTCACTCACTCACTCACTCACTCACTCACTTACTTACCTTCTGAGAGAGAAGAACCGATCCATCAGTGACATTCTGGTGTAGTTTTCTGAATATGTTGGTGGCAGTTGTTGTGGTTGAGAGTGTAAGTAATAGTAACAGTATCATTGCTACCATGTTGGGTGTTCTGAACCCTCCCAGCAACATCTAAAAGGTAGAGAAGATATAATAATAATAATAATAATAATAATAATAATAATAATAATAATAATAATAATAATAATAATAATAATAATAACGATATGAATACCACCGTTAATAATGATGATGATAATAATAATAATAATAATAATAATAATAATAATAATAATAATAATAATAATAATAATAATAATAATAATAATAATAATAATAATAATAATAAAAAAAAAAAAAAAAAAATAATAATAATAATAATAATGATAGCCATATGAATACCACCGTTAATAATAATAATAAAAATAATATTAATAATAATAATAATAATAATAATAAATATTTTCCAAACTTATTTTAGTCTAATCCAACATTCCCTGTTTTTATAAGTTGAAATTATATAGAGTAAGTGTATTTTGAACATCTGAGTGGCTGGTCGACTGTCTGAGTGGCTGGTAGAGTGGTTGGGTGGTTGGTAGACTGACTGACTGACTGACTGAGTGGTTTGTTAAGTGGTATGTACAGTATATTTTGACAATGGTTTATATTTCCTCGCAGATAAATAGATAACTTGATAGATAAATAGGTATATAGATAGATGGATAAATAGATAGATAGATAAATAGATAGATAGATAGATAGATAGATAGATAGATAGATAGATAGATAGATAGATAGATTAATAGATAGATAATTAGATAGATAAATGGATAGATAAATAGATAGATAGATAAATAGATAGATAAATAGATAAATAGATAGATAATTAGATAGATAATTAGATAGATAAATAAATAGATAAATAGATAGATAGATAAATAGATAGATAAATAGATAGATAAATAGTGAGGCTGTACTAATGAGTAAAACCAATAATTAACACATTAATTAGTTAAAGTTATTATGTTCTAGTGTTAGTCTCACTTTACCTGACCTAATCTGGGCCAGGACAAACTACCGTGACCTAACTTAACTGAACTTAACTGAACTTAACTCCTAACCTAACTTAACTTAACTGAATTTAACTCCTAACCTAACTTAACTTAATGTAACTTAACTTAACTTAAATTAAATTAAATCAACGTAACTTTACTTAACCTAACCTAACCTAACCTAACCTAACTTAACTTACTCACTTAAGTCGGCGCAAAAGAAATCTACGCACCCTTCAAATCCCGACGCTCTGTAACGGTCGAGTTGTTTTGTGGATTTTCAACCCTATAGGTTAGAAATATGGTAATAATACACTAATTGGCATCTCTATGCTTCCCAGTAGGCGCGAGATTTTTTTAAATGGAGGCTCATTAGTAACGCTTTGTCCTTGGGCTGTGAAGGAGATAGGTTTACGCTCGCCTCCCCTCACCCACTCCTCACACCCCTAGCCTTTGTTTCGCTCCAGGCGTTTAATTTGTATAGAAAAATGGGTCCTACCAAGATGGATCAGGAGGAGAAAGGCAAGGTTATGGCTTTGGTTGGTGAAGGACTAAGCAATCGTGAATTTGCAAGAAGATTAGGAATGTCGGAAGGAGCTG
>JAWQEG010007948.1:60000-62822 GCA_033782935.1 Petrolisthes cinctipes
TGTTGCTGTTGCTGTTGCTGTTGCTGTTGCTGTTGCTGTTGCTGTTGCTGTTGCTGTTGCTGTTGCTGTTGCTGTTGCTGTTGCTGTTGCTGTTGCTGTTGCTGTTGCTGTTGCTGTTGCTGTTGCTGTTGCTGTTGCTGTTGCTGTTGCTGTTGCTGTTGCTGTTGCTGTTGCTGTTGCTGTTGCTGTTGCTGTTGCTGTTGCTGTTGCTGTTGCTGTTGCTGTTGCTGTTGCTGTTGCTGTTGCTGTTGCTGTTGCTGTTGCTGTTGCTGTTGCTGTTGCTGTTGCTGTTGCTGTTGCTGTTGCTGTTGCTGTTGCTGTTGCTGTTGCTGTTGCTGTTGCTGTTGCTGTTGCTGTTGCTGTTGCTGTTGCTGTTGCTGTTGCTGTTGCTGTTGCTGTTGCTGTTGCTGTTGCTGTTGCTGTTGCTGTTGCTGTTGCTGTTGCTGTTGCTGTTGCTGTTGCTGTTGCTGTTGCTGTTGCTGTTGCTGTTGCTGTTGCTGTTGCTGTTGCTGTTGCTGTTGCTGTTGCTGTTGCTGTTGCTGTTGCTGTTGCTGTTGCTGTTGCTGTTGCTGTTGCTGTTGCTGTTGCTGTTGCTGTTGCTGTTGCTGTTGCTGTTGCTGTTGCTGTTGCTGTTGCTGTTGCTGTTGCTGTTGCTGTTGCTGTTGCTGTTGCTGTTGCTGTTGCTGTTGCTGTTGCTGTTGCTGTTGCTGTTGCTGTTGCTGTTGCTGTTGCTGTTGCTGTTGCTGTTGCTGTTGCTGTTGCTGTTGCTGTTGCTGTTGCTGTTGCTGTTGCTGTTGCTGTTGCTGTTGCTGTTGCTGTTGCTGTTGCTGTTGCTGTTGCTGTTGCTGTTGCTGTTGCTGTTGCTGTTGCTGTTGCTGTTGCTGTTGCTGTTGCTGTTGCTGTTGCTGTTGCTGTTGCTGTTGCTGTTGCTGTTGCTGTTGCTGTTGCTGTTGCTGTTGCTGTTGCTGTTGCTGTTGCTGTTGCTGTTGCTGTTGCTGTTGCTGTTGCTGTTGCTGTTGCTGTTGCTGTTGCTGTTGCTGTTGCTGTTGCTGTTGCTGTTGCTGTTGCTGTTGCTGTTGCTGTTGCTGTTGCTGTTGCTGTTGCTGTTGCTGTTGCTGTTGCTGTTGCTGTTGCTGTTGCTGTTGCTGTTGCTGTTGCTGTTGCTGTTGCTGTTGCTGTTGCTGTTGCTGTTGCTGTTGCTGTTGCTGTTGCTGTTGCTGTTGCTGTTGCTGTTGCTGTTGCTGTTGCTGTTGCTGTTGCTGTTGCTGTTGCTGTTGCTGTTGCTGTTGCTGTTGCTGTTGCTGTTGCTGTTGCTGTTGCTGTTGCTGTTGCTGTTGCTGTTGCTGTTGCTGTTGCTGTTGCTGTTGCTGTTGCTGTTGCTGTTGCTGTTGCTGTTGCTGTTGCTGTTGCTGTTGCTGTTGCTGTTGCTGTTGCTGTTGCTGTTGCTGTTGCTGTTGCTGTTGCTGTTGCTGTTGCTGTTGCTGTTGCTGTTGCTGTTGCTGTTGCTGTTGCTGTTGCTGTTGCTGTTGCTGTTGCTGTTGCTGTTGCTGTTGCTGTTGCTGTTGCTGTTGCTGTTGCTGTTGCTGTTGCTGTTGCTGTTGCTGTTGCTGTTGCTGTTGCTGTTGCTGTTGCTGTTGCTGTTGCTGTTGCTGTTGCTGTTGCTGTTGCTGTTGCTGTTGCTGTTGCTGTTGCTGTTGCTGTTGCTGTTGCTGTTGCTGTTGCTGTTGCTGTTGCTGTTGCTGTTGCTGTTGCTGTTGCTGTTGCTGTTGCTGTTGCTGTTGCTGTTGCTGTTGCTGTTGCTGTTGCTGTTGCTGTTGCTGTTGCTGTTGCTGTTGCTGTTGCTGTTGCTGTTGCTGTTGCTGTTGCTGTTGCTGTTGCTGTTGCTGTTGCTGTTGCTGTTGCTGTTGCTGTTGCTGTTGCTGTTGCTGTTGCTGTTGCTGTTGCTGTTGCTGTTGCTGTTGCTGTTGCTGTTGCTGTTGCTGTTGCTGTTGCTGTTGCTGTTGCTGTTGCTGTTGCTGTTGCTGTTGCTGTTGCTGTTGCTGTTGCTGTTGCTGTTGCTGTTGCTGTTGCTGTTGCTGTTGCTGTTGCTGTTGCTGTTGCTGTTGCTGTTGCTGTTGCTGTTGCTGTTGCTGTTGCTGTTGCTGTTGCTGTTGCTGTTGCTGTTGCTGTTGCTGTTGCTGTTGCTGTTGCTGTTGCTGTTGCTGTTGCTGTTGCTGTTGCTGTTGCTGTTGCTGTTGCTGTTGCTGTTGCTGTTGCTGTTGCTGTTGCTGTTGCTGTTGCTGTTGCTGTTGCTGTTGCTGTTGCTGTTGCTGTTGCTGTTGCTGTTGCTGTTGCTGTTGCTGTTGCTGTTGCTGTTGCTGTTGCTGTTGCTGTTGCTGTTGTGCTGTTGCTGTTGCTGTTGCTGTTGCTGTTGCTGTTGCTGTTGCTGTTGCTGTTGCTGTTGCTGTTGCTGTTGCTGTTGCTGTTGCTGTTGCTGTTGCTGTTGCTGTTGCTGTTGCTGTTGCTGTTGCTGTTGCTGTTGCTGTTGCTGTTGCTGTTGCTGTTGCTGTTGCTGTTGCTGTTGCTGTTGCTGTTGCTGTTGCTGTTGCTGTTGCTGTTGCTGTTGCTGTTGCTGTTGCTGTTGCTGTTGCTGTTGCTGTTGCTGTTGCTGTTGCTGTTGCTGTTGCTGTTGCTGTTGCTGTTGCTGTTGCTGTTGCTGTTGCTGTTGCTGTTGCTGTTGCTGTTGCTGTTGCTGTTGCTGTTGCTGTTGCTGTTGCTGTTGCTGTTGCTGTTGCTGTTGCTGTTGCTGTTGCTGTTGCTGTTGCTGTTGCTGTTGCTGTTGC
>JAWQEG010007949.1:0-2500 GCA_033782935.1 Petrolisthes cinctipes
ATTGTTTTTTTGTAATATGTACATTTTCAGCTTACCAGCTGCTACTATTTAATAAACCGATTATTATTATTATTATTATTTTTACATACACACACACATCTTCGTATATATATTACACATCTCACTCTATTCATCCATTATGTCCATTCATTACGTATGTATATTTTCAATCCCAGGGCTGCACTCTGTTCAATAAACCGTTTATTATTATTATTATTATCATTATTACACACATTCTCTCTCTCTCTCTCTCTCTCTCTCTCTCTCTCTCTCTCTCTCTCTCTCTCTCTCTCTCTCTCTCTCTCTCTCTCTCACATCATTCTATCTTTTCCTCCCTCCCCTCTCCTCCCCTTTCTCTCCCTCTCATCCCTCCCTCTTTCCCTCCTTGACTCCTTTGTAACTTCCGGTGCAGATGTTTAGCCTCTTCCCTCCTTCCCCTCCTCCTCTCCCTCCTCTTCCCCAGCTCTCTCCCTTGCATCACACACCTGCCCCTCACCACTTCTCTCCATTCTCCTCGGTTTTTCTCCTTCTTTACAATCATAATATCATCACGATTCTCTATGTCATGTATATTCTCTTTTCGTTTTCTCACACACACTCACACACACACACACACACTCCCCACTTATCTCCATTCTCCTTCTTTTCTTCCTCCTTCTCCTCCTCATTCTCTACTATCTTCACTTTACATTTCCCTACGTTATTTACATTTCCTTTCACCTTTTCATTCATTCATTCTTATACTCGCTTCTTCCCTCATTCTCTCAGTAGTAACTCAAACACTTCAACTCTTTCCCTCCATTGCAGATCCCTTCACTTCTCACTCGTTCCCATACTTATGTTCCCCGTTCAATCACCCTTATTCACTCACTCACTCACTCAGCTTACAACCTTCCTCATTCTCTCACTCGTTTCTCATTCACAGATTCACTCCTTCATTCCTTCACTCATTCCTTAGTTCTCTCTCTCTCTCTCTCTCTCTCTCTCTCTCTCTCACTCTCTCTCTCTCTCTCTCTCTCTCTCTCTCTCTCTCTCTCTTTTCAATATTCAACCCTCACCTCCTCCTCCTCACCACTTATACATTCTCACCACTCATGCACCTCCCTCAGTACTTTCGACACACGAGTCAGCACGACAGGTGATGCAAATGGATGAAATGAACAGTGAAACAGACTGGAACGACACGACCTTGATCCGTGTGTGTGTGTGTGTGTGTGTGTGTGGGTGGGGTATGTTGGGTTGAGGAGAGAGAGAGAGAGAGAGAAGAGAGAGAGAGAGAGAGAGAGAGAGAGAGAGAGAGATTCGTTACCATATAAAACTAGGTACAGTCTTTCATTTCTTAAACTCCCCCTCTTTCCCCCCTAACCCCCCCACCCACTACCGGATACACACCTACTACTACTGCCTTTGTTTGATATCCGGCCAACCCCACCCACCCCCACCCCGCCCATAAAGCATCCCCCCCTGCCAAGACACCTACCTACTCTCAGCAAAATAATATACGTAATAGTTTTTCCTCACTTCCATTTCTTCTTGGACATAAAATCAAGTTCACTGCCAACATAGGTCAGTGTAATCGCTTGGCCTGTGTGTGTGTGTGGTGTGTGTGTGTGTGTGTGTGTGTGTGTGTGTGATCATCATACATAATCCCACATGATGATTTGTTTATGGTAAATACTATATCCCTAACCACCACCACCACCACGACACAGAAAGAAGCACACAAGTATAACTAATTCTAAGACTGGCAGTGTTTTCCCTTCTGTTGCCTAAAGCCTGTCCTGAATACTGGTGGTGGTGGTAGAGTGTTAGCATGTGGTAGTGTGTGGTGGTGGTAGTGTGTGGTGGTGGTAGTGTGTGGTGGTGGTAGTGTGTGGTGGTGGTAGTGTGTGGTGGTGAAAGTGTGTGGTGGTGGTAGTGTGTGGTGGTGGTAGAGTGTCAGCATGTGGTAGTGTGTGGTGGTGGTAGTGTGTGGTGGTGGAAGTGTGTGGTGGTTGTGGTAGTGTGTTGCTCAGAGCCTGTCCTGAATACTGGTGGTGGTGGTGGTGTGGTGGTGGTATAGTGTGTCAGCATGAGAAAGGCTTGTTAGTATCCCTTGACACGAGTTAAAGAGTTGGACAGGAAAGGAGTGAAGTAGGACGCGTGCTGTGTTGTCGCTTGCATATAAAATTAGCTGAGAGAAGACAGTTACAAAGGCGTTCTTTTATGGGTGTCATTACTTATATTGTGGTACGGTAAAATTGGAGGGATAGGGATTCTTTCAAAGTGTGCCAAGAAACAGAGTACCATATAGGCTCTTCCTAACGAGTAAAGAATCTGCTTTGTAGCTTATGTTTGGAGGAATTACTAGTCCTTCAATTCACCAACTGGGCATGAATGTTACTGTGGTGAGGCTTTCATTAAGGGGAGATTCTCGTGTTGGTGAATCGGCAAGCTACTGATTCCTCCTAAATATGCCAGAAAACAGACGCCCTTCAGTGGTACTAATAGGGGATTTGTT
>JAWQEG010007949.1:7500-25712 GCA_033782935.1 Petrolisthes cinctipes
ACTATAGATGTAATTAGATATGATTTTAGTACCTTCTGATTTTGGTGATGACTGTACAGTATAGAAGTCACGTGTGTACATACATTTTAAGTATACATACACAGGACAGAGGTGTACATAATCGCTACGAATACACACGTCTCGAGGATACATACATACATACGTACACACATACACAATACAAAATGATACATAATTATAGTTAGCATATACACAGGACACATACAACATTTTGATATACAGATAATATACGTGGATGAAGGTATACAGTACATACACATATATACAGCTGGGATGGGGTGAAGGGACGAGTGAATGGTAAGGTGAGGGGTTAGGAAGGGGTGGAGGGGTTAGGAAGGGGTAGAGGGGTTAGGAGGGGGTAGAGGGGTTAGGAAGGGGTGGAGAGATTAGGAGGGGGTGGAGGGGTTAGGAAGGGGTAGAGGGGAAGGAGAAGGAGGAGGAAGGTGAGAGGTGACTATGATTAATGAGAGGGTGGGGAAAGGAAGAAAGGAGAGGAGGGGGGGGGGAGGAAGGGGAAGGTAGATAAGCAAGAGAGAGTGTGGGAGGTAGGAAGTCAGACAAGAATGAGGGAGGGACTCAAGGGAGGGAGGTAGGAAGTCAGGCAAGAATGAGGAAGGAGTGAGGGAAGGGGGGAGGAGGAAGGGAAATGCAAGAGTGAGGGAGGGAGGTAGGAAGTCAGGCAAGAATGAGGAAGGAGTGAGGGAAATGGGAGGGAGGAAGGAAGTCAGGCAAGAAGGAATGAGAGAGTGAGGGAAATGGGAGAGGTGGAAGGGGAAGGTAGATATACAAGAGTGAGTGAGGGAGGGAGGTAGGAAGTCAGGCAGGAATGAATGTAGGAAGGAGGGAGAGGGTAGGATGGAGGGAGAGGGTAGGGGGGAAGGGGAAGGTAGATAAGCAAGAGTGAGGGAGGGAGGTAGGAATGAATGTGGGAAGGAGGGAGAGGGTAGGAAGGAGGAAGGAGGGAGGATGGGGGGAGGCAGGAGGGAAGGGGAAGGCAAAAAGGCAAAAGGGATAGGATAATAATTAAAGGATGGACAGTGATAATGGAAAGGATATGAATAAGTATGATAATATAAGGAGGGAGGGAAGGATGGAAAGGGGGGCCAGTACCAGCCAGCCAAAGCTTCCTTCAACACACACACACATACAGACAAACACACTCGCTTTTGACATTTATATAAAAATAGGTTTCAAAGACATATTACAATACAATATATAAACACTATTTCCATACACACCCTTAGTACACAATGGTAACGAATAATAAAAGCGTTATTTATGTATTCTCAGTATAAACATGTACAGTTCTGGTCAGATGAAGGGGAAACAAAACATTGCCTCAGCCGCTGCAGTGAGTGATGTAAACAGTGAGTGACAGGAGAACCCATAACTGGTATAAATAGTACCGGTAATTATCCCTTATGATGTTTTGTTTATCCCTTACCACCAAAACATGATACACAAAAATTATTACTAGAAACACCTGAGTAGTTTTTTATCCCGGTGTATATAGAGAGAGGCTGAGGCAGTGTTTCCCTATATATTATCTGCTCGGATCTGTACCACTACTCTCAAGAGATATATATCTATGTATGTATACATTTCTGGAAGATGTGTGTTTATAAATTTTTCCCTGAACATTTGGAAGTTAAAAATTAAAAAAAGTCCATTACATCTGGTGTCTGTGGAATGTAACCTATGTAAATCTTTCACATAATTATACACATATATTATACTTGATAAATCTAGTAATGAAGTGTAAATCTGTGGTCACATATTTACATTTACAAACATTAAAAAGTTACTACAGTGTAGGTATGTATGTATTTCGTTCGGGTTCGGTATATATATTTATATGTATGATGTAGAACTGTTGTGAACTATATACAGTTTATCTATTTTCCGCTCAGGTTCGATTTTGGACATATAGACTTCGTACCAATATCGGGGGTGTAAACGGATCAAGGTCATGGTATACAGATAAAGGTAACTGTTCACTATGAGTCACTGTGGTTCACTATATAGGGTCACTGTTCGTCATAATTTGTCACTGTTCACTGTCTATGTATTTTACTGTTGTTATTGTTGCTGTTTCTGTTGTTATTGTAGACTGCCGTCCCTCTAGGGGTGACACTCCGGGTAAAACAATGCTATATATACACACACATACACCCAGGGCAGAGAGGGATTGGGGTGGGTGTTATTAGTTCTGGGTCACAGGAAAGTTGACGTCTTCTGTGGCGTCAGAAGAGTCCCTCCTGTAGCATGGGAAGCAGTGACAGGTACAGCAGGAGGAGAGTAGGGACAAGCAGGAGGCAGCAGAAGCGAGCGAGCCTTCGTGAGCAGTGTTAGTGAGCGGTATATCCTGTATGTGGGACTCCCAGGCAGATTACTGACACACAAGTCAACCTTTTTACTCCATCCTCCGGCCAATTTATAGCTTCCTTCGTCCTCTGTCTTGTGGCTTACGTACTGTAAAGCTTCCTCCGTCCTTCAACTTATTCTTGGGGAATTAGAAGACACCCAAAAGGTGTATTGGTGTTTGAAAGTCCTTTGTATCCCTTTGTAATGTAATCGGAGTAACAACTCAATACGGAGGACGAAGGAAATAGGTAGTAGTGTGTGTGTGGTAGTGGGCGGTACCAGGGTGAGGCTCAGAAGGAGAGGAAGGCCCTGAGGAGGCGCAGCTTACCCCTCAGGAGGTGTGGTGTGCGACTCCTCTCCCTCTTGTTGTTGGTGTTGTCGTGACGATGGTCCAGGCTGGTCTTGGAGCGGTAGTAGTCCTCTAGACGGGTGCGGCGCCCCCCTGACACCCCTTCATCATGCTCTTGGTGGTGCATGGTATTTGGATGCATGTCTGGGTGCTGCTGGAGGCGTGGGGATTGTGGGTTCCATTGGTGTTGCTGCCCCTCACTCCCCTGGTGACCTCCGTGGTGTAGTTCAAAGTCCAGGTCCAGATCACAGCTGCGGCGGTACCATCTCTTACGGTCGAACTCCATCTTTCCTTCTCCTCCTCCAAGCTCGTGTTCTTGGTGGTTAGAAAACTCTACCTCGAGGTCACAGCTTCGTCGACTCCATTTGTCCCGACTAAATTCACTGTCGTTGCTCGTCTTCCTCCTGCGTCCCCCTTGCCCATCCTCACTCTCCCACTTGTTCCTGAAGTCGCTGCGGTTGCGGAAGCCCACCTGTTCAAATTCATCGAAATCGTCCCTGGAAGTTGGTGTGGGTGTGGGGGCGAAGAGGTCCCAGGCACTCTTGGCCTTGACGGGCCCTCCTCGCTCCTCGCCCCCTCTCCCGCCCCCTCGCCCCACCTCACGTTCGTTGGGGTTACTCCCCTTCTGGTACCTCCTCACTCTGTCCGTCCTGCGTCGGGTCTCGAAGTCACTCTCCTCGTCGCTGGAGTCTTCATCCAGGTACCTGCGGTCCAGACTCTTGCTGCGGATGTACTTCTTGGCGGTGTTGCGGTCTTGAGAAGGGTTAGGCGTCCTCCTGGGGTCGTGGGCGGCCCAGCTAACGGGATCTTTCTTAGTGAGGGCGGCGGACCTGGCTGCCAGGTTGCCGGTACTGCGGGCCATGCCGCCTCCACCACCACCGTGTTTGGCAAAGCGAGACTCTCGGGGTGGGGCGGCTGACGGGGCGGGACGGATGGGCACGTTGTGGCTGAGGATGAAGTTGTTCCAGTTGCTGGTGTAGCGGTTCACCTCCTGGTTGAGGCTGGTACGGTAGTCAAAGGTGGAGTTGAGGCGAGCACCGTACCCCACCTTCAGGTTGCTCTTGAGAGGCGGCTGTTCAACTCCGCTCCGTCCTCCCTTGGTTCGCTCCCGTGTCTGTGAGCGGCCCCATCCTCCGAAAGGATCTCGTTCTACGGAGGGTTTCCTGGGGGTAATATTATCCTCTCCAGTTTCCAGACGGTCGGAGGAACAGTCATGTCGAAGTGTGTGTGAGGTGGGTGTAGGTGTGGCGTCAGTCAAGTCACACCCACTCACTTGCCTCACGAACTCGTCAAGGCTGTCGTCATGTCTCAGGTTGACACCGCTGTCGTAGTCCTCTGATGATGCAACCTCCTTCCCACCCTGCACTACCTTGGGGTTTGGGTCGTACGTGTCAGGGGGGGCCGACCTCCTGCTGGGGGCTTCCCTGATGGCCTCCAGCCCCCTTCCACCCACGCCCCCACCCCCGCTTTCCTTGAAGGCATCAGCATCCACCTTGGAGCGACGCCGCTTCTCGCCCTGCACATTACGACAGTCGAGTGTGATGTTGGAGGTGGCTGGGTTCTTACTGATCTGTTTGGAGATCATCTTGTTCACATTCCCAATACCATTGGTGACCTCTGGCCTGCGTATCCTGGCCGCCCCTCCAGCCTCTGGCTGTCGCCGCCCTCCTCGTTCAGCGCTGACAGCCTTGGTGAAGCGTCCATTGCCACGTCGTAGGCCGGGATCACTTGAGTCGTCCTCGAGGCTGTTGTGACTGGTGGCGCCGCTGCTGCCTCGTACACCAGAGTCGTCAGTTTCACTCTCCAGTCGGTCGTCATAGCTGCGGCTGCGACCGAATCGTGGATAGGCCGAGTGAGGTCGATTGTTCTTACGGGGGGCAGCGTCCCCATGTTCACTGGAGTCATCAGTAGAAGTTGTCCTACATCGGTGGAGGGAGAGGATGGCCTCACGCTGGGCAGGTGACAGACACTCCCAGGCGCCCTCAGAAGGCAGAGAGTCCATGAGGCGGTCCTGCAGCGCCCTAATCCTGGGCGACACTTTAGACAGGGCACCGCCATCCCCGGGCCCCGCCACACACACACCCCCAGCACGCAACATGGCCCCCTCACCCCGCCATCACTTGTCCTCCACTACCCTGCACCTCAACCCACACACTCTGCCATCACTGAGACTTCAACGCACCACAACCACAACAACAACACACTTCCCTTGCGTTTGTAATGATAAACACGTCTTCTACACTCAACACAGCTTCTTCTCAATCAGTAAACACTGAAATAAACACAATTACAGAGAGCCAAAACACACAGGATAAGTCAATCAATTGTTACGAGCGTACAACAGCAGAGGTGGGTGGGTGGGGATGCACAGAACATGAAAGTAAGAGGCTCCCAATAACAGCACCCTTCAACCCTGGTACTTTGAGTGTCACGTGAAACTATGGAGAGGGTGAGGTACACGCGTCTCACCTGCCTGCTGTCTCACACACGACTGAGGTAGAAGGAGTGAGGCAGCAGCAGCAGCAGCAGGGGGAGGCCCGCCCTACAACACTCGCTCGCTCGTGGAGGTCGCCCGCCTCAGGCCGTGCCGCCTCCGACAGCGAAAGTGGTTAACATTCCTGCACCTCCACCACCACCCATGCCTCCACCTCCCTCCACTACCACCACCCAATGCTTCAATCACTATCTCTACCTTCCAATGCTTCCACTTCCACCACCACTACCAATTTCACCATAATCTACACCACTGTTATTGTCTCCACCACCATTTACACTACTGGTTATATCTCCACTATTACCACATACTTTACCTTCACCAATATAAACACAGACATCTATTTGTACCATAAATTCTACATTACTATCACCAGCAACACCACCACCACTATTATCATCACTCTTCTATACCATCACAACTACTGCTATCACCACCAGTACTTCTATCTACATCACTACTACTATCTCTCATGTACTACTACCAATGTTTCCACCACATCTACATGCCAGGGTGAACACACACACATACACACACACACACACACACATCCATCCGTCTCGTGTTAAACTTCAAATATGTTAAACAAGTATAATCAAGTGGTCGGGTGTGAGGGGGGAAGGGAGGGGATATTGGCGCATGTCAGGAAACAGACAGCCTCAATATAATTAATAAACAAATGTGTTTCGTGGCATAGTTTGGAGTAATTAGTTGCCCTCCAGTTAACCACCAAGAGCGTATCCCCTTAACACACGCAGCTCATCCATGCGCGACTCATTATGATTATTAATAAGACGCGCACAAGAGAACTACCAAAGCGTGAACTAGTAATTAAGAAGATGCCAAAATGAGTCACCCGTGTAGGAGAGAGAGTTAAATACAGATAGCATGCAGCAATATTCCACTTTCCTTCTCTTTTTCTTAACCTGGTGAAAATGTAGGCTACCGGCTTGTTCAATAATTGTCTTGGCTTTTGCGGTATTTGGTGGCCATGTTTGAAGGACTTTGTAACCTCCAATTGACAAACTGCAATACTGGGTCCTCAACAACAACAACAACAACAACAACAACAACAACAACAACAACAACAACAACAACAACAGTGATGGAAGACCGGAAGCCGATCAGTCAGTCAGTCAGTCAGGCAGTCAGTACCTTAACTCCACCTGTCTACACTACACCATATAACGATACACCACGCTACACCATACCACACTACACCATGCACATAACACCACAACCCACCATACCTACCACATGACACTACAATACACCCCATAATACATCAAACTACACTCCACTATACCACACTACAACACAACACACCATACCACAGTACACTACCCTACACTACACCACACCACACCGTACCACACTACACCATATAACAACACACTACACCACATAACACCACAACCCACCTCATAACAACACACTACACTACCCTACACTACACCACATAACAACACACTACACTACCCTACACTACACTACACCACACAGTACCACACTACACCACATAACAACACGCCACACCATGCACACTACACCACACAGTACCACACTACACCACATAACAACACACTACACCACCACAGCCTAGAGGAAGGTTTCATGGTGTATTGGGAAAGCGGTTTGTTGCCGTATTATCGTTGTGGACCTGCTAACCAAACCTTTACCACCACATAGTACTGTACACTCCCTTTCAGGTATTATGTATGTATATGTGTACACTCCATCACCATTATTATCATCGTCAATAATAATAATAATAATAATAATAATAATAATAAAAAAAATTAGGTGTCCAAAACTGAAGACTTGGAAGGCCGAGCGGAAATGAAAGTCGTCGCTGACCATTAGGTTATAGTTCTAAATAAGTTTAAAACTTACCCTAATACTGTAGGAAACTTCCTTGAGAGTTTGGTGATATCTGGTATGGTCTAGGAAGAGTTAGTTTCAGACATTTTCCAAAATTAGCGGCACAAGAATAAGGTTGAGCACCAGGCAAAAAAAAAAAAAAATTAATAAAAAAATCCAAATCCGAACTCAGGGGATAGAAAAATGTCTGAAAATATAGAAGACTCGCTTCGCTCACGATAATAATAATTCTAATAACAACAACAATAAATGAATATGGGATATGTTTAGTGGTATTTTTGGAGGAACCAGTAGGAATTTAACAACAACATCAACAACAACAAATAGGAGCTTGTAAACACACACACACACACAGAGGGACTGATATTGAACAGTTATGAAAGACAAAAACAAATACCGTAAATTGGTGGTAATTGAGGCAGGGGTATATACTGTGTGTGTGTGTGTGTGTGTGTGTGTGTGTGTGTGTGTGTGTGTGTGTGTGTGTGTGTGTGTGTGTGTGTGTGTACAGTCGTGGTATAAACAAAGTGGTGTCGTCTCTCTCTCTGGTGTGATAATGGTGAACTTGGAGTATAATTTTTGTATGTTTGTTTTTGTCTATATATTTGTTTGTGTATTTGTGTGTTTGTTGTCGTGAGTGTGATGTGATTGTCTTTTTTTTTACCGTAATTATAGTGAAATTTAAGGATTTTTTACCAGTCTTCGTGTATAATAAACTTTTGTTGTTGGTTTGTTTGTTTGTTGACGTGAATGTTTTTATGTTTTATTTTTTTACAGTAATGTTGGTGAAATTTGAGGAATATTTACCAGTCTTCATGTAATTTAAAATTTGTTTGTTTGATTGTTTGTTGTCGCGAATGAGACGTGAATGTTTTTAGGCAGATTTTTCTTTCTTTTAAATTTACTGAAATGTTGGTGAAAATTGAGGAATTATTATTTACCAATCTTCATATATACACTAATAATGTTTGTTTATTTGTTTGTTCGTTTGTTTGTTGTCGTGAGTGAGACATGAGTACTTGTTTCTCTGGATCGTTATGATGGTGAAATTTACATATTATTTATTTATTGGTATTCTTCGTGTATAGTATTGTTGTTATTGTTGTTGTGTATAGTATAGTGTTGTTGTTGTTGTTGTTGTTGTCGTCGTCGTGTATAGTGTAGTGTTGTTGTTATTGTTGTTGTGTATAGTATAGTTGTTGTTGTTGTTGTGTATAGTATAGTTGTTGTTGTTGTGTATAGTATAGTTGTTGTTGTTGTTGTTGTTGTTGTGTATATTGTTGTGTATCGTGTAGTATAGTATAGTGTTGTGTTGTGTATAGTAAAGGTTCAGGTAAGCCTGTTATCCAATAGTACGGGTAATCGGTTTTGTTTACCCAACCGTTTTCCTTTCATTTTTTAAGTGGATTTGTTCGTGTGTGTGTGTGTGTGTGTGTGCCGTATCTGTGTGTATGTATATCGTACCTGTGTGTGTGTATATATATATCGTACCTGTGTGTGTGTGTGTATATATATATCATACCTGTGTGTGTGTGCGTACCATACCTATGTGAGTTTGTATATGTGTGCGTGTGTAAAAACCGTGTATGACAACCGTAACGAATCACACAGCTAACATTGCTCTCTGTCTGTTAATTGTCTATACCAAGCCTAACGAATTGCAATATTGACAGACCTTGTTGTGCAATTGCCAATATCAACAATAACAACATTTTGCTGGAGTATTATTTCAACTCGGTGTATTTTTCCTCGTCACGCCTAACGAATTGTATTTCTGCAGGTGTGTATAAATTTTTTTCCTGTCTTCATCATTTCTGTCGACATGTTGTATTGTACAGTGACGCCCAACAGTCCTGAAACATCAACTTCCAATGCATCCAACAACTCGAGAGAAATGATGCAAAGGTCCAGCTGTTGTTGGGCTGTCTGTTAATATTATTGGTTCACAAGATTCACTTCAGTGGCTTACTTTCATTCAACTCGTGCAGGACTTCTGATCGCGACTGTGTGTGTGTGTGTGTGTGTGTGTGTGTGTGTGTGTGTGTGTGTGTGTGTGTGTGTGTGTGTGTGTGTGTGTGTGTGTGTGTGTGTGTGTGTGTGTGTGTGTGTGTGTGTGTGTGTGTGTGTGTGTGTGTGTGTAATAATAAATAATAATAATAATATTCGGTTTATTAAATAATGGCAGCTGGTAAGCTGAAAATGTACATATTACACTAAAAAAATAATGGTAAAAATGGGAATGAAAACAAATAGACACAAAAACGTATGAAAAAAAAAAATACATATACGTAAATAAACGAGGAAATACACAGAGATTTAATAACATATATATATATATATATATATATATATATATATATATATATATATATATATATATATATATATATATATATATATATATATATATATATATATATATATATATATATAACAGTCGTGGTCAAATATAATAATCCATATCGGGGTAACTCACGTAAGAGTTTAACAGCTTCCCTCTGTTCCTTAGATGATAAACTTCCCAATAAATAGGTTAACTACCATCTTTTAATTTAATACAAGCAGCTACACACTACTTAAAACAATAACATCATATGTGAACGTGAAAACATTAGACAGAAAATTGTTTGAGATACCCATATGTGGATGATTATTATTGACCGCGACTGTATATATATATATGTGTGTGTGTGTGTGTGTGTGTGTGTGTGTGTGTGTGTGTGTGTGTGTGTGTGTGTGTGTGTGTGTGTGTGTGAGAGAGAGAGAAAATTAGCCACCAACTCTATCTCAAGCGAAGCGAAACACACTTATATAAAACTAATATTTACTTATGTGCAAGAAATATTCACATCAAGTCTAACTAATTCAAATCATGGTGTGTTGTTTTTTATATATTGTTATTATTTTCTTGCTCAATATTTGTACGTTATCAGTCTCAGCAAATCGCACTGTTGGCACGAGAGCTTACGAAAGTGATGTGTCTATACAACATTGGATTGCACACCGTAGGAAGGAAGGAATAGAGGTGGTGATGGTGATGGTGATGGGAGTGGTGGTGGTGATGGGGATGATGGCGGGTTGATATAGGTGCTTGGTGGTGGTGGTGGTTTATATGTGAGATACTCGTATTATGAGTGTGTGGTTAGTTCACGTATTACACGAAACTCTTAAGTAAAGTGTGCAAGACGAGTCAAAAAGAATGATGCTGGAGAAATCACACTTGCGTGGCCACAATGAACACAATCAAAGTCCCCCATTAGCAGATAAAAGGTTCCCTCTTTAATACACATAAGGTTAGAATAATACATTTTGTCTAATAATGTGGATTTTGAAAAGTAATATATTGTAAGAATGTGGGTATGACTCGGGATTCCCCCAAGAAACGGATAAAGGGTAGGGAGGGGAATGGAGGGACCAGGGCAGGGGAGTGGAGGGACCAGGGGAGTGGAATGTAGGGATCAGGGGAGTGGAGGGATCAGGGCAGGGCAGGACAGGGCAGGCGGAAGAGATACAGTCGGGGTCTAAAGTTGTATTGATCGCCTCTCCTCTCTGGTATAATGATGAATTTTGAGAAGAATGTTTGTTGTTGTTGTTGTTGTGAAATGAGACGCGATTGATTGTTTCTTCTGGTGTTTGACTGCAAGCCTCGAATACAATTAACTATAATATTCAGAAGAAATAAAAAGTCACTTCTCATTCACTGCAACATACAATATTTTCAAAGTTCACCATCATATGAGCCAATCAGAGAGGCGACACAACTTTAGACTGGGACTGTACAAGGTGAGGAGGGGAAGGACAAAAGTGGCAGGAGAGAGAGAGAGAGAGAGAGAGAGAGAGAGAGAGAGAGAGAGAGAGAGAGAGAGAGAGAGAGAAAGTGGTGATGGAAGGGAGGGGAGTTTTAGAGAGAGTGAGATATTCGATCTGCAATTTCCTGGACTCTGGTTTCCTCCTCTTCTCTTCCTCCTCCTCTTCTTCCTCTATCCATTTCCTTCCCACCCCTTAGTCTTCTTCCTCTTCCTTCTCCTCTTCCTCCTACTCTTCCTTCTCCTCTTCCTCCTACTTCTCCTCCTCCTCCTTCTACTCCTCTCTTCATTCTCCTCTTCCTCTTCCTCTTCCTCCTCTTTCTCCTCTTCCTCCTACTTCCTTCTCGTCCTTCTCTTCCTCCTACTCCTATTCCTCCTCTTTCTTCTCCTCTTCCTCCTACTCCTCTCTTCTCCTACTCCTCCTACTTCTCCTCCTCTTCCTCCTCCCTCTCTCTCCTCTTCTTCTTACTCCTCCTCCTCTTTCTTCTTCTCTTCCTCTTCCCCTCTCTCCATTCCGGAACCTCACGTCATGTCCACCATATTCACAAACAATGGCCGCCATCTTGTTTCCGGTAATAGTCTGGGTGTTATTGTTGTTGTTGATATTGTTGTTGTTGATGTTGATATTGTTGTTGTTGTTGTTATTGTTATTGTTGGTGGTGATAATAGTGGTGATGGTCATAATGGTGGTGGTTATAATGGTGATAGTAGTAATGGTAGTAATGGTAGTGGTTGTAGTGGTAGTGGTGGTGGTGATAGTGGTGGTAGTAGTGATAGTGATGATAGTAGTGGTGGTAGTGATAAATGTGATGGTAACGGTGGCGTAGTAGTGATGATGGTGGTAGCAGTGATGAAAATAATTATAATGGTAGTAATAGTGATGGTAGTGATAGTGGTGTTGGTAGTGATGATGATAATAATAATGATGGTGATGGTAGTACTAAAAAGATGGTGGTGGTGGTGGCAACATGATGGTAGTATTAGTAGTGGCAATATAATGGTAGTGATGGTAGTGGCAAAATAATAGTAGTAAATCTAGTGGTATTGGCAACATAATGGTAGTGATGGTAGTAAATTTAGTGGTAGTGGCAACATAATGGTAGTGATGGTAATGGTAGTAGTGGCATCATGGAAGTAATGGTTGTGGCATCATAGTGGTAGTGATAGTAATGGTATTCCTGTCTACATGATAGTAATGGTAGTGGCATACATAGTGGTAGTGATGGTAATAGTAGTAGTAATGGTAGTAATGGTATTCGTGGCAACATGGTAGTAATAGTAGTGACATACATAGTAGTAATGGTATTCGTGGCAACATGGTAGTAATAGTAGTGACATACATAGTAGTAATGGTATTCGTGGCAACATGGTAGTAATGGTAGTGGCAACATGGTAGTGGTATCATTACAACAAACGGTACCATGACTGCTGCTGCTGCTGCTGCCACACTCACCCTCAAGGTAAGCCAGATTCCAACCCTCACCCACCACCATTACCCCTCATCTTTTTCATCTATACCCTCCTACCCCCTCTCTTACCCCTCTCATTTCCTCCCCACTTCCCCCTTTTCCTCTCTTTCCTCCAGCCTTATACCCTCCTCCCCTCTCTTACCCCTCTCATTTCCTCCCCACTTCCCCCCTTTCCTCTCTTTCCTCCAGCCTTATACCCTCTCATTTCCTCCCCACCTCCCTCCATTACCCCTCCTCCCCTCTCTTACCCCTCTCATTTCCACCCCCCTCCCCCCCTCTTCTTTTTCCTCTACACCCTCCTTCCCCTCTCTTACCCCTCTCATTTCCTCCCCACCTCCCCCATAAACGTTCTCATTTCCTCCCTAAATATACCCTCCCTACCTCCCTCTCTTCCCCCTCTCATTTCCTCCTTCCATATACTCTTCTCTTCACTTTCCTCTCCCCTCTTCCCTTACTCCTCTCATTTCCTCCCTCCATAAACCCTCCCTTTCCTCTCTCATTTCCTCTTTCCATATACCTTCCTCACCTCCCTCTCTTCCACCACTCTTTCCCTCTCTTCCTCCTCTCTTTTCCTCACTCCACATACACTCCTCACCACTCTTTCCCCCTCTCTTTTCCTCACTCTACATACCTTCCTCACCTCCCTCCCTTCCACCACTCTTTCCCCTCTCCTTTCCTCACTCAACATACCTTCCTCACCACTCTTTCCCTCACCTCCTCCCTTCCAAACACCTTCCTCACCACTCTTCCCCTCACCTCCTCCCTTCCAAACACCTTCCTCACCACTCTTCCCCTCACCTCCTCCCTTCCAAACACCTTCCTCACCACTCTTCCCCTCACCTCCTCCCTTCCAAACACCTTCCTCACCACTCTTTCCCTCTCTTTCCCCTTCTCTTTTCCACATACCCTCCTCCCCTTCTCCATTCCCCCTCCCCTCCTCCCTTCCAAAACCCTTCCTCACCTCCCTCCATTCCCCCTCACCTCCTCCCTACCAAGCACCTTCCAAACACCTGCCTGCCTTCCTGCCTGCCTGTTCCTGCTTCACCTCAACTTGATACCCAACTTCTTCTTCTTACATCCGGCTCAGAAATACCAGTCATAATATATAATAAACATGAAGATAATGGGTAATGTTTGGCCATGTGTCTAAACGGTATAATATGCAGTTATCTACCGGGTGTATGTATGTATGTATGTATGATTTTATGTAGGTAGGTATGACAATGTATGTATATAAGCGAGTATACAATTATGAAGCAATTCTTTAATCTGATACACATCGAAATAGTCACGCTTGACACGCACACAATTCGCATAAGTACACACACACACACACACACACACACACACCCACACACACACACACACACACACAACACGTTTATAATCACCCCCCGGCGTTCCCCCCTCCCTGCCACTCACCTCCCGCTACGCACTAATACGCATTTCTATACACACATGCATTAGTTATTCACTTGTATACATACATATTGTTAGTTAGAGAGTCTGACACACACCAACATGCTATCTCATCTGAATAACACACACACACACTCTCTCTCTCTCTCTCTCTCTCTCTCTCTCTCTCTCTCTCTCTCTCTCTCTCTCTCTCTCTGATTCTCCCTTACCTTACCCTCTTCCCTCTCTTACGCTCCCTCTCACTCTCTCTTTGTTTCTCTGTCTGCTTCTCTCTTTCCTTACCCTCTCTCTCTCTCTCTCTCTCTTTTCCCCTTCACCCTCTAGAGACGGTTTCCTTGGCAACGGGTATAAACAATGGAAGGGAGGGGGGGGGGGGAGGAGGAGCGGAGTTGTCACTGTGGGCTGACTCGTCTCTACGTCACCCCCTACCAACGTCACCCCCTACCAACGTCACCCCCTACAAACGTCACCCCCTACCAACGTCATCCCCTACCACTGGCCCTCAACCCCTACCACTGTCTCTACCCTTATCATCGTCTCTCAACCCTTACCACTGTCCCTAACCCCTGCCACATTCCCTCTACCCCTACCAACCACATTCCCTCTACCCCTACCACCGTCCATAACCCCTACCACCCACATTCCCTCTACCCCTACCACTGTTCCTACAACCCCAACCACTGTCCCTAACCCCTGCCACATTCCCTCTAACCCTACCACCGTCCCTAAAACCTCGACCTGCAGCTTCTTACCCACATTCCCCTACCATCCATCCCTCCCTACCTGACCTGAGGTGACGTGACCTGACCTCGTGGCCTGGTAGTGAGGTATTTACATAATGGTGATACTTGGTTCAATGGTTCTTCTTCATGTCTCATCCCCCATCCCCCTCTTCTTTACGATCGAACTCTTTTTTCTTCTTCTTCTTTCCCCTCTTTTCCAGTGTCTCTAACCTCTGTCTTCCTTTGGAGTTCCCACGAATGTCACGTTTATTTTGAAAAAGGTAAAAAAAAAATATTAATAATAATAATAATAATAAAACACACACAATCTTACACACACACACACACACACACACACACACAATCTTACACACATACACGCACACGCATACAGTCTTAACTTACACACACACACAAACACACACACGCAATCAATTTTACACACACACACACACACACGAACAATCCAATTGGTACTGGACACTATATAATGTGACTGTACCTCCTTGTTGTCTGCAATACTCAACACGTCACATTGCAACACTCACCTGTAAAAGAAGAAAGAATAACAATATTAATAATGGAGTAAAGGAATGGCATAATCAGTGAGGTATAATACAGATAAGTACAAATAGTCACGAACAACAATCAGTCAAGCCAAGTGAAAGTGAGCTATTTGAATTAATCTATTGAGGGACCCTTTGTGATGATGTAGTCAGATTTTATATTGGAGGCAAATGAGTCCTTCAAATATTACCACGAAACACCATCTATATTGAAAAGAGCTTGTTTCGTGGCACAGTCAGGAGGAATCAGTAGCCTCCAATTCTCATACACGATCCTTTTAATTAAGTATTCATTTGATACACTGGAGCACCTTGATTCCTCCAAAGTACGGTACGGTATGCCAGGAAACATAACCAGATAAACAAAACTAATATTGACCTGTTGCTTGATTTGGTTTGGAGGAATCAGTATGCTCCAGATTTACCAACACTGTACAGTACTACCCCCTTAAACCATTATGACAGATTGATAGGGATTTTTTTTTTCTTTTTTTAGTACGAGCCCCAACACTCTGGGGAACGTTGCCGCTAAAGGCCATGAAGTTATTTGATACTTGGTGGGATATTAATATGAGTATGGTGGGGTGAATGGGTGAGGTGGGTTGAAGGGGGGTGAGGTGGGTTGAAGGGGGGTGAGGTAGGGTGAAGGGGGGTGAGGTAGGGTGAAGGGGGGAGAGGTAGGGTGAAGGGGGGTGAGGTAGGGTGAAGGGGGGGTGAGGTAGGGTGAAGGGGGGTGAGGTAGGGTGAAGGGGGGTGAGGTAGGGAAGAGGTGAGGGAGGGAAGGGGTGAGGCAGGGTGAAGGGGGGTGAGATAGGGTGAAGGGGGGAGAGGTAGGGTGAAGGGAACACCTCTACACAACAGCTGATAACGATGATAATAATAATAAAAGAGTGAAGAGGTATTGTTTCCCATTTCCCTTCCCTTCCCTTCCCTTCCCTTCACCTTCACCTTCTCTCTTCCATTCCTTCCCCTTCACTCTCCCCATCCTTTCCTATCTTTCAACCTCCTCCTCCTCCTCTCTTCTCTTCTCTTCACCCCTTCCGTCTCTATCTACCTCTTTCATCACTCTTTTAAGCCTTACCTTTAATTCCTGTTTCTCACTCTTCTCATCCCCATATATCTTCCCTTATATTCTCACTCTCTCTTTTCACAATTTCCATTTCCTTTCCCTTTCCAACCAACACCTATTCAACCCACATCTCTCCAGTTCTCACCCCTATTCCTCCCCTATTTTTATCCTTCACTCCTTTTCCCATTTACCCCCCTCTTTCCTCTTCTCCTCCCCATTCTTCCCGTCTTTATAACCCTCTTCTTCCGCATCCTCTCTTTCTCACAAATCAACAAATTATTATCTCACTTCCTGTTTCGTCAATCTCAAGTCGTTATCATCATCTCCTTTCCGTTTCTTTCGTCATTCTGGTGATTGTCTCTTCCTTATTTATTCTATTTCTCTGTAATCACTCTCCTTCCTTCCTCCCTCCCTCCCTCCCTCTCTCCCTTCCTTCACTTATTCAATTCTTCCTTCTGGCCTCCACATCTCTCTCTCTCTCTCTCTCTCTCTCTCTCTCTCTCTCTCTCTCTCTCTCTCTCTCTCTCTCTCTCTTGTACCGTGTTGCAAGGTGTGTGTATGCAATAATCACAACAAGACTCACCTTGGTTCATTACACACCTTTACACACTCATCCTACCATTACTACCATTTCACACTCCTCCACCTACCATTACTACCACTACACACCTCCTACCATTACTACCATTACAAACTCCTCCTCACATTACTACCACTACCACTACACACCACCTACCATTACTACCACTACCGCTAGACACTCATCCTACCACTACCATTATACACTCATCCTACCTATACTACCACTACCATTGCCACCACTGTTACTAACCATCACCACTACTAATATAACTACAACTATTACAATTATTATTACAGTCCAGTTCTGGTACCCATTTTACAGGATGGATATCTATTTGTTAGAGAGCGTACAGAGAAGAATAACTAAAATTATTCATAACCTTAGAAATCTCCCTTATGAAGATGGACTTAAAAAGCTGAACCTGCACTCACTTGAAAGACGTAAAGCGAGAGGTGATAATAAAAATTATGATTGAAGTATTTCAAATGATGAATGGGTTTAACATAAGAGACTTAAGCAAGATATTAAGAGTAAGTAGTCAAGATAGAACACGCTCAAATAAATCCAAACTAGAAAAATACAGTTTTAGACACGAAATAGGAAAACATTGGTTTGGGAATAGAGTAGTGGACGAGTGTAACAAACTTCCAAGAGAGGAAATAAATGTAAAAACCCTGAATGGCTTTAAAAATAGGTTGGATAGATACATGGCCTCAAAGGGATGGTTTAAAACCTGGAGCTGCCAACAACTGTACATACATACATACAAGCCCAGTACATACATACATACCTGGTACATACATATATACATACATACATACATTGACACAAAGGGATGGGTCTGAATCAGGAGCTGCCAAACTAGGCCAACAGGCATTCTGCAGTTTCCTAAATTATTATGTTTTTATGTTCTTATTACTATATACTACTACTTATAATAATAATAATAATAATAATAATAATAATAATAATAATACAACAACATTATCACCTTTACCACTAATACTACTACAATAATTACAACCACTACCATTACTACTTCAACCTTAGTTACTTACAAAACACCATACCTACAACCACACAACCACAACCACCATCGCTACAACAAAAACAATCACTATCAACTCTATAACCATTACTTCAAACAACCACTATCACTGCTGCTACCATCATTATCACCCCTAAAACTACTACTACTACCACCACCACCACTACCATCATCATCATCACTCCATCTGCCGTCCCCACTATCATAACCATCAAGGAGTAATTACTTGGAGTATTACCGGGCTGTCGATTTCCTTGTTCAAGTGCGACTCTATCACTTCTGGATCTCTCTCTCTCTCTCTCTCTCTCTCTCTCTCTCTCTCTCTCTCTCTCTCTCTCTCTCTCTCTCAAGGGGCTAATGGTAATGGTGTTGGCTGTGTCTGGGTTTGGTTGGAGACATTACGTAAGTTAGTGCAATTGCT
>JAWQEG010007950.1:0-27839 GCA_033782935.1 Petrolisthes cinctipes
ACCACTCTCTCTCTCCTCTCTCTCTCTCTCTCTCTCTCTCTCTCTCTCTCCTCTCTCTCTCTGAATATTCATCTGTAATCTATATATCTCCATCTCATTAAGTATCAATGCCTAACTAATTTGTCTACCAGTTAATCAAAACCAATCAGTCTGTGTCTGTAATATCAGTCTCTATGTCTGTTTATCTACTCCTCCTCTTGCCTCGCTCAACATAATCCCTCTCAACGTAACAACACAGTCAGTCAGAAATTTGTAGGTGATTTTCCTGACTGTTGTATATTTTTTTTATTCTATTTTTTTTTTTTTTTTTTCATGTAAAGAAGAGTGATTCCTGCTGTGAAGTCAACCCCCTATGTGTGTCAAACCTTTATAAAGCCCACAACTGTACACACACACACACACACCACACACACACACACACACACACACTCATCTTGAAGGAGAGAGAAAGCTAGCTGTCTGAAAAACTAATAAGAGACACTTTTAGACACGATTTACAATATAGTTAGTACAAGGAGAACCATAAGGGAAGGAGAAAGACGAAGTAAATTACATCTCCGCGAATATTCAAAGACGTTTTTACGGGGGGAAATATATATATAGTACCATACAAAGTCATCACGAGGGGAAAAATAACACAACACAACACAGGACTGGAGCGGTAAATTTATTGCAAGTATATATATATTTAGGGTCGGAACTATGCGTCGGAGGCCGAAATGGGGAGCCTTGCCGAATGTTTACTGGCATGCCTTCGTAAATTCAGCATCAGTGAAAATTGTATATATGTTCGCGCGCGTGTGTGTGTGTCGGAGGAGGAGGAGGAAGGAGGAGGACGGAGAGAAAATGTGTGCAGAAAGTTTTGTTGTTGGTGTGTGGAGAGAATATATGATGCTTTTCGAGGAGCAGTGGCATATCTACCCTATATACTGTACTGTACTGTAGCTTAGGGGTGCAAGATCTTTTGTTCTTTCTGAGCCCTGACTGGATTATTATTATTATTGTTATTATTATTGTAACATATTCATGTTACTCATTATAATTATTAGGTTCTGGATATTTAGATTTGTTAAGATATGATTCGATGAACACATGAAGCCATGTTCATGAAGCTAATCTTCTGTGTTGTGAAAACTGTATGAAACTGATTTCCTCAATTCGAGATTGTTGGGGATGATTCATTACATATAATCCGAGGTGATGGAGGAGGAGAGAGTGAGTGTGGAAGCAGATCTGTTCTGGATCTCGCCCAGTCAAATACCGGTGGTGGTACAAGTCACTCAAGTTCCTTCATTTATTCCTTATTCTTGATTGTCATAGCTCTCAGTTTACGAGCTCTTTTCTACATATCCTCTTGACTTATCCAAGGAACCTTTATACCGGTACTTGACTGGGTGACTGACTATTGATGATAACCCATACTATTCTCGTGCCTCATTTCTTCACCTTGGGAGACCTAAGTGCCTGCAACCCTACAGATAATAAGTGTCTTTTGAGTGTCTTTACAGGTGCTTCATTGACTTTATTCTCTCTAACGTCCAGCTTAGGTTGTTCTTTTTACTACCTGTTATAGTTATCTGTGTGTGTACTTTGGTGAACTATCGTATTGGTGCCACCCCAACTTACCATTATATTTTGTGTAAATATTTGTGTGAATGTTAGTTTCAGTGGGGATATTAATTATTAAACTTTAAGACTGTCTTCTAACTATTTTCTTGAATACACCTAATACCAAGCTGGTCACACTGATGTGCGTTTCCCGCTGAAGTCATATTGACTTTGGAATTTGTTTATGTATCTAAAGCTTAGTTTGGCACCCTAATGGTAACTTTTAGAATTTTAAACTTTAACCATAATATCCTTGGTGACTAAGACAGTCGTAAGTGCCGAACCAAGGTTTGATATGTAACATTATTATTAGTAGTAGTAGTTGTAGTAGTAGGAGTAGCAGTAGTATTACTATTATTACTATTATTATTATTAATATAATTATTATCATTATAATTATTGTTATTGTTAGCACTATTATTATTATTATTATTACTATTATTGACTGCATCTTTTAAGTGTCATATGGTGGTAAGGGATATACTGTAGAGAGAGCTGACAGAAACAAACCATTTACCTTTCTTTTTCCATTGATTACTAAGAGTTCTACAGGTATCCAATATTTGTTTACCTGTAGGGGACGAGGCAGTGTTTCTTCTTCATGTACTCGGAACTGTACCTTTTACAGAGGATGTCGATAATAATAATAATAATAATAATAATAATTATAATAGTAATAATAATACAAAGTCGCAATATCGCCAGGATGGATATTTTTGAAGGAAGAGTAGAAAGATTGGAAGGAAGGATGGTTGGTAGATAGGTTGGTTGGTTGGTTGGTTGGTTGATAGGTTGGGTTGGTTTATATGCCCCTTTTGCTCGTTAGGCCTCGAATAGAGTTTCCTAGCTCAACCGTGTGTGTGTGTGTTTGTTTGTTCGTTCGTTCGTTTGTTTGTTTGTTTGTTTGTTTATTTGCTTCTCATAACACACGTTGTTGTTTACCTGAGGAGGGTCTGAGGGGTGTGTGTGTGTGTGTGTGTGTGTGAGAGAGAGAGGGAGAGATAGAGAGAGAGAGAGAGAGAGGGGGAGAGAGTAGGAGAGAGATGGACAGAAGTGGAGGAGATAAAGAGAGAGTGAGATAGAGAGAGAGGGACAGAAGCGGGAAGAGAGTGAGAGAAAGAAAAAGAGAGAGAGAGAGAAAGAGAGAGGAGTGGAGGAGATGAGAGGACAGAAGCGGAAGAGAGAGAGTGAGATAAAGAAAAAGAGATAGATAGAGAGGAAGGGGGGGAATGAGAGGGAAAGGGAGAAAGATAGAGAAAGAAAGAGACCGAAAGAGGAAAGAGAGAGGAAGGGGGGGCGGATGAGAGGGAAAGGAGGGGAGAGGGAGAGAGTGAGTGAGTGATAGAGAAAGAGAGAGGAGGGGAAGATGAGAGGGAAGGAGGGTAGAGGGAGAGGGAAGGAAAGTGATGTCTAGAGTATCATATTAGTTTGTTTCAAGTTGTAAGAGAGTGTATCGAGTTTCACTTCAATTATTAAGAATTCTAATGATAATATCGGTAATAATATTAATAATAGTAATTATTATTATTATTGTTATTGTTATTATTGTTATTGTTATTACTGTTATTCTTGTTATTGTTATTATTGTTATTGTTATTATTGTTATTATTGTCTGTTGTTTATTATTATTCATATTATTATTATAAATATTATTATAATTATTATCACTTTCATTTTAAATATTCATAATAAAAATTATTATCTATGTTGTTTATTTAACACTCACCAATGTAATGTGTTTCCCGTAGAACAACTGCTTTGGGTAATTATTTATACTGATTATGTTATACACCTTCACCACCTCTGACACAGAAAGCAGCAGACAGTTAGTTAGTTATACTCGATTCTATTCAAGTGTAGAGAGAGGTTGAGGCAGCGTTTCCCCTTCATCATGGACGATCCCCTCACAACCACCCTGTCCACCCACCTGTCTCTCCCTCTCTTTCCTTCCTCTTTCATTCAGTCTTTACTCTGCCCCTCATCCACCCTATCCCTTCTTCATTTCTATTGTCTTTCAGTATTTTTTCACTGTCCTTTATTCATACCTATCTTCCCTTCTTCTCTGTTTTTTCTCTTGTTTTTTCACTCTGTCTCTTCCCTTCTCCTCCCTTTCCCTCCTTCATTCCTCTGTTTTTCTTTCAGCATTATCTCATCATCCTTTATTCCTCTCTTCCCTTCTTCTCTGTTCGATCTTGTTTTTCACTCTGTCCCTTCCCTTCTCCTCTCTTCCCCAACTTCAAAATATTTTCTCTCTTCAGCATTCACTCTACATCTCTAATTCCTATCCTCCTTCTTCTCTGTTCGTTCTCTTGTTATTCACTCTGTCCCTTCCCTTCTCTTCCCCTGTCTCTCTCTTTCAGCATTCACTCTACATTTTTTATTTCTATCCTCCCTTCTTCTCTGTTCGTTCTCTTGTTATTCACTCTGTTCCTTCCCTTCTCCTCTCCCTTCCTCCCCACCACCTTCATTCATCTCCCTTGCAGCCTCTCATTCCTTTTCTCTCCTTCTTCTCTGTTATTCACTCTGTCGTCCCTTCCCTTCTCCTCCCTTCCTTCCTCCCCACCACCTTCATTCATCTCCCTTGCAGCCTCTCATTCCTTTTCTCCCTTCTTCTCTGTTATTCACTCTGTCGTCCCTTCCCTTCTCCTCCCTTCCTTCCTCCCCACCACCTTCATTCATCTATCTCCCCTCCAGCATTCCCTCATTAGTAAACCATCCATCGCCCCTTTCATTCCTTTCTTCCCTTCTCTGTTGTTCGTCTCTCGTCCTTCGTCTGTCTGTCAGTCCCTTTAATCAGCCAGATGGACAAAACAGTGACAAGGTTAAAAACACACAAATAAAAGTGTTGACGAGAAAAGCACCAACGAAAAGAGAATGAAAACTGGCCAGCAAAAAAAATAAAAATAAAATAAAAAAAAAACACACACACACACACATAACGTGGAACAAGGAATCTGGGTTTTTCTTTTGGCCATTCTTAATTCACGAGATTGCGAATTCACATCTAACAAGAAGGAAAATGCCCTCTCTTCCTCCTCTTTTCTCTCTCTCTCTCTCTCTCTCTCTCTCTCTCTCTCTCTCTCTCTCTCTCTCTCTCTCTCTCTCTCTCTCTCTCTCTCTCTCTCTCTCTCTCTCTCTCTCTCTCTCTCTCTCTCTCTCTCTCTCTCTCTCTCTATCCATTACGTGATACCAATGTCTTTTTTTTCTTTCTTTTTTTTTTTTTTTTTTTTTTTTTTTTTTTTTTTTTTTAACGTACACTCGCTCCAGAAAGTATCATCAATTCATACTCTATAATGCTAAATGTTTTGAGACCAGTGAACGATACTTATTGCAGGGATTAATTGTCTGTGTTCCGGCTAGATGATATAAGTAATAATAATGATATAAATAATAATAATAATAATGTGTATGTATGTATGTATGTTACCAGCTCTCTCTATGTAAAATCCTGGTGAGTAGCCTGTGTAGATGATATGGATATGTGTATGTACGTTCGTGTGTGTGTGTGTGTGTGTGTGTGTGTGTGTTGTCTCGTCTCGTCTCTGCTTGTTCGTGTGTGTGTGTGTGTGTGTGTGTTGTCTCGTCTCTGCTTGTTCGTGTGTGTGTGTGTGTGTGTGTGTGTGTGTGTGTGTGTGTGTTGTCTCGTCTCTGCTTGTTCGTGTGTGTGTGTGTGTGTGTGTGTGTGTGTGTGGTGTCTCGTCTCTGCTTGTTCGTGTGTGTGTGTGTGTGTGTTGTCTCGTCTCTGCCTGTTTGTGTGTATAGGGTGGGATGAAGAAATGATTTGTTGTGCGTGTGTGTGTGTGTGTGTGTGTGCATGAACTGAGAGATACACGTAGCAAGCATCCCTCCCCAAATGTCACAGGTGGAATGAATGAACGAACGCACTTTTTTTTTTTTTTTCACTAGTCGTCATTCACACCCAGCACCGATATTTTCTAGAGCGAGTGTGTATCAATTCGTTCCCTTCAGCTTCCTTCGTCTGGTTGAGGCTTGGGAGAGCGAGTTAAGGGGGTGCGAGAGTAGGGGGACAGGCTTGGGGGGGGGGGGGGTTAGGGGGGTGCGGGAGTAGGGGGACAGGCTTGGGGGGGTGGTTAGGGGGGTGCGGGAGTAGGGGGACAGGCTTGGGGGGTTTTGGGGTGTTCGGGAGTAGGGGACAGGCTTGGGGGGGGGTTAGGGGGGTGCGAGAGTAGGGGGACAGGCTTGGAGGGGGTGGTTAGGGGGGTACGGGAATAGGGGACAGGCTTTCTACCCCCCCCACCCCAAGCCTTTCCCCCTATTCCCGCACTCCCCAAACCCCCCCCCCCCCTCCCCCTCAAGCTTGTCTCCTACTCCCGCACCCCCTTAATCCCCCTTCTCCTCCTTCACCTTCTCCTCCTCCTTCTTCTCTTTGTGATGATGGTGGCAGTAGTAATGGTGTTGGTGGTAGTGATGGTGGTAGTAGTAGTGGTAGTGGTGGTGGAAGTGTTGGTAGTTTATAGTGGTTGCAGTGGTAGTAGTAGTGGTGGCAATATTGGTAGTAGGCTAGTGTTGGCAATATTGGTAGTAGGCTAGTCGTGGTAACAATGTTGGTAGTAGGCTAGTGGTGGTAGTTTTGGAAGTGATGGGGTGGTAGTGTTAGAAGTGATGGATGGGGGTGGTAGCAGTGTTGGTAGTAGTGGTAATGGTGGAGGCAGTGTTGATAGTGATGGTAGTGGTGGTGGCAGTGTTGGTAGGTAGTGGTGGTGGTGGTGGTGGCAGTGTTGGTAGTGGTAGTGGTGGTGGCAGTGTTTGTGTTGGTAGTGGTAGTGGTAGTGGCAGTGTTGGTAGTGGTAGTGGTAGTGGTGGTGGCAGTGTTTGTGTTGGTAGTGGTAGTGGTGGTGGCAGTGTTGGTAGTGGTAGTGGTAGTGGTGGTGGCAGTGTTGGTAGTAGTGGTGGTAGTGGTGGTGGCAGTGTTGGTAGTAGTAGTAGTGGTGGCAGTGTTTGTGTTGGGTGGACATGGGGTGGTGGTGGTGGTGGTGGTGGTGACCTGATCTGAAGTTGGTTTTTGTCGAGTCAAGAGTTGTTTAATCTCCATTTGGACTTTTATTCTTCTGTCTCCCTCCCTTGGCATTTGCTTTCCTCATCTTTCTCTCTCCTAACCTTCCTTCTTCTGACCTGTTTTTCTTGTATTCTGTCTGTCTGTCTGTCTGTCTGTCTGTCTGTCTGTCAGTGTGTTTTCTTGTCCGTCTGACCTCTGTTTTTTCTGGCTACATTTTTCTTGCTGTTGTCGACTTTCTCTATCTATATTTTCCCAGTATTTCTTTTTACTGTACTTCCTGCTTGTCTGTGTATTCTTCTATCTATGTTTTCCATCATTATTTTCTCTTTTGCATCCTCTCTCTGCTTATACAGTGATGATGAAAGGTCCAGAATCAAGTATTGCAGACACCCAACATCATTTTACGAGTTCGTTTCATTGGAAGGTGATCCAGGACTATATTTGGCTGTGACTGACTGACTCTGTGTGTGTGTGTGTGTGTGTGTGTGTGTGTGTGTGTGTGTGTGTGTGTGGTCTCTACCTGTGTGTGTGTGTGTGTGTGTGTGTGTGTGGTCTCTACCTGTGTGTGTGTGTGTGTGTGTGTGTGTGTGTGTGTGTGTGTGTGTGTGTGTGTGTGTGTGTGTGTGTGTGTGTGTGGTCTCTACCTGTGTGTGTATGTGTATGTGTCTGTATCGTCTCTACCTCTGTGTGTGTGTGTGTGTGTGTGTATCTGTCTGTCTGTGTGTGTGTGTCGTCTCTACCTGTGTGTGTGTGTGTGTGTATCCGTCCGCTTGTTTTTCTCTCTTTCTTCTCGTGGCCTTCCTTGTTCTCTCTGTGTTTTCTCTCTGCCTGTTAGTGCCTGCTTGTTTTTCTCCCTTCGTGCTTGACTCTTCCAGGTTAAATATATTTTTTTTTGCCCTACATCTCTGTGTGTCGCTTGACTTACTAATGTCATGTCCTTGTTTCCTTATATTTACGTCAGCCAGCAAAAGTTGAAAAGGTTGTAGTTGTTGTTGTTATGTTTTTGCATCTGTTTGTTGTTCTGTCTGTCTCTGTCTGTCTGCCTCTGTCTATCTGCCTGTCTGTCTGTCTACCTGTCCTTCTGTCTGTCTACCTGTCTGTCTGTCTGCATTTCTGTCTATCTACCTGCCTGTCTATCTGTCTGTCTGTCTACCTGTCCCTCTGTTTGTCTATCTGTCTGTAAACAAGATATTTCGAAGAGTCATGAACCAATTTTAGCCAAAGTTAGTGGACCGATACGAATAAATAAAAAGTGTGCAAATATAGAAGGTTATCTGTTGAGTGGTGGCGGAGGTATAAAAGTATATTTCCATGTTTGTCTGTCAGTCTGTCGGAAAACAAGATACGTTTGTCTTTTCAGTCTGTTTGAATGTGTGTGTGGGCTAGTGTGTGTATGTACGTGTGTGTGTGTGTGTATGTACAGTATGTTTGTATGTGTATGTACGTTCGTGTGTGTTTGTGTTTTCTCGTTTCTGCCTGTGTGTGTGTGTGTGTGTGTGTGTGTACGTTCGTGTGTGTGTGTGTGTGTGTGTGTGTGTGTGTGTGTGTGTGTGTGTGTTGTCTCATCTCTGCCTGTGTGTGTGTGTGTGTGTGTGTGTCTATGTCTGTGTGAGTATGTGTCGTATCTGCCTGTGTACGTCTGTGTCTCTGCCTGTGTGTGTGTGTGTGTGTGTGTGTGTGTGTGTGTGTGTATGTGTATGTCTCGTCTCTGTCTATGTGTGTGTGTGGTGTCTCTACCTGTGTGTGTGTGTATATGTGTAGTCTCTCTTTCTGTGTGTGTCTGTGTCTCTGCCTGTGTGTGTGTATGTCTCGTCTCTGTCTATGTGTATATGTGTGTGTGTGGTGTGTCTACCTGTGTGTGTGTATATGTGTAGTCTCTCTTTCTGTGTGTGTCTGTGTCTCTGCCTGTGTGTGTGTGTCTCGTCTTTGTCTATGTGTATATGTGTGTGTGTGGTGTCTCTACCTATGTGTACATCTGTGTCTCTGCCTGTCTGTGTGTGATGTCTCTGTGTCTCTGTGTCTCTGCCAGTGTTTTTTTCCCTCCTCTCCATTTCAGCTCCATTAGGCTTTTATCCCTCGTGTCTCCCGTTCCAGTCCCTGTCACGGCAGCTACCTACCTTGCTTCTCTCCTATTTTTTTTACCACCTTTTATACGTTATTTCATACAGAGTGGGTTTTAGTTAGCTAGCTAGCCTGTCCTGTCTGTGTGTCTGTTGCTATCTATCTGTCTGTAATTGTGTGTGTGTTTATGTGTGTATGTATGTATGTATGTGTCTGTCAATCTGTCTGTCTCTGTCTGTATGTATGTATGTTTGTGTCTGTATGTCTGTCTGTCTCTGTCTGTTTTTTTTGTCTGTCTGTCTGTATGTATGTATGTCTGTCTGTGTCTGTCTATCTGTTTATATCTGTCTGTTTGACTGTCTGAGTCTCTCTCTATCTCTCTGTGTCTCTGTCTCTCCGTCTCTGATATAATTATTTTTCTCACTTCGTATAATAATGAAATCTAACACTCTCTGCTTCTATTTGTCTGTCTGTGTCTGTCTGTCTCTCTGTGTCTGTCTGTCTCTCTGTCTGTCTGTGTCTATCTGTCTGTGTCTATCTGTCTATATCTATCTGTCTGTCTGTCACTAGCTGTCTGTCTGTCTGCCTGTATGTTTGTATGTATGTATGTGTCTATCAATCTATCTGTTTGTCTGTCTGTCTGTATGTCTGTCATTATCTGTCTGTCTGTCTATCTATCTGTCAGTGTCTATCTGTCGGTGTCTATCTATCTATATCTGTCTGTCTGTCTGTATCAATCTGTCTGTCTGTCTGTCTCTCTGTCTGTCTGTCTATCTGTCTATATCTATCTGTCACTGTCTATCTGTCTGTCTATATCTATCTTTCTGTCTGTCTATATATATCTGTCTGTCAGTCATTATCTATCTGTCTGTCTATCTGTCTGTATCTATATTTATCTCTTTGTCTGTCTATATCTGTCTGTCTATCTATCTGTCTGTTCAGGTTGGTTGGCTCTCATTTCTCTCAACTTTTCCATGTTCTTACCTCATTCCTCTCCTTTATTGCTTGTCTCCCCACTTTCCCCCTCCTCTCTTATCATCCCTTATCTATTTTCATTACTTCCACCCCCAAGCCAATCTTACTCATCTGCTCTTTCCCCTTCTTTCCCCTCTTCCTCCTCCTCCTCCTCCTTTTTCTCCTCCCCTTCCTCCTTTTCCCCTTTCTTCCTCCTCTTTCTTCCTCCTCTTTTTTCCCCTTTCTTTTTTTCCCCTTCTTTCTCCTCCTCATTTTTCCCCTTCCTCCTCCTCCTCCTTTTTTCCTCCTCCTCCTCCTCATCCTCCTCCTTTTTCCCTTTCTTCCCCCTCTTCTTCCTTCCCCCTCTTTCTCCTCCACTTTCTCTTTCTTCCCCCTCTTCCTCCCCCTCCTCCTCCTTTTTCCCCCTCCTCCTCTTCCCCCTCCTCCTTTTCCCCTTCCTCCTCTTCTTCCTCCTCCTCTTTCCCTTCTTCCTCCTCTTTTTCCCCTTCTTCCTCTTCTTCCTCCTCCTCTTTACTCTTATTTCCCTCTGACTCCTACTCTTTCTTACCTCTCCTCCAACATCTCCTCCTTTCTCTCTTTTATCTTCTTCTTCTCCTCCTATTTCCTCCTCCGCACCTGTTTCTCTCTTCTCTCATCTCCTTTCTCTCTTTTTCTCCTTCTCCTCCTCCTATTTCCTCCTCTGCACCTGTTTCTCTCTTCTCTCATCTCCTTTCTTTCTTCATCCTAATCTTCCTCTCCTCGTTTCTCATCCTTCATCTTTCACCATGCCTTTGCCAAGTAACCATAAAATTTGGACCTCTGCTGCTAACCTTGCCTTCTTTCACTCTCAGCACTTCCTCCTTTCCTTCCCCTCTTTTCCTTACTCTTCCCTCTTCCCTTTTTCTCTTTCCTCTTTCTTTTTCTCTTTCCTCTTTCTTTTTCTCTCCTTTCCTTCCCCTCTTTTCCTTACTCTTCCCTCTTCCCTGTTTCTCTTTCCTCTTTCTTTTTCTCTCCTTTTCCCTTACTTTTCCTTACTCTTCCCTCTTCCTTCTTCATCTCTGCCTCCTTGCCTTCTTTCACTCTCAGCACTTCCTCCTTTCCTTCCCCTCTTTTCCTTACTCTTCCCTCTTCCCTTTTTCTCTTTCCTCTTTCTTTTTCTCTCCTTTTCCCTTTTCCTTACTCTTCCCTCTTCCACTTTTTCTCTCCTTTTTCCTTATTTCTCCTTCCTCTTTCTTCATCTCTGCCTCCTTGCCCTCTTTCACTCTCAGCACTTCCTCCTTTCCTTCCCCTCTTTTCCTTACTCTTCCCTCTTCCCTTTTTCTCTTTCCTCTTTCTTTTTCTCTCCTTTTCCCTTACTTTTCCTTACTCTTCCCTCTTCCCCTCCTTTTCCCTTATTTCTCCTTCCTCTTTCTTCATCTCTGCCTCCTTGCCTTCTTTCACTCTCAGCACTTCCTCCTTTCCTTCCCCTCTTTTCCTTACTCTTCCCTCTTCCCTTTTTCTCTCTTTTTCCCTTATTTCTCCTCACTCTTCCCTCTTCTCTCTCTCTCTCTTTCCTTCCCCTCTTTTCCTTACTCTTCCCTCTTCCCTTTTTCTCCTTTTCCCTTATTTCTCCTTCCTCCTTCCTCTTCCCTTCATCTCTCCTTTTCTCTTATTTATCCTTCCTCTTCCCTCTTCCCTTCTTCTCTCCTTTTCCCTTACTTCTCCTCACTCTTCCCTCTCTCCCTGCATCTCTTCTCCTTATTCTTCCCTCTTCCATTCATCTCTCCTTTCCCCTTACTACTCCTCACTCTTCCCTCTTCTCTCTCTCTCTCTCTCCTTCCCCTCTTTCACCCTCAGCACTTTTTCCATTCCTCCCTCTTCTCTTTAATTTTCCCTCTTTCCCTTTATCTCTCCATCCCTTTTTTCATCCTCAGCATTTCCTCCTTTCCTCCCTTTTCTCCTTACTCTCATTGTTCCATCCCTTCTTTCATTCTCAGCATTTCCTACTTTCATCCCTCTTCTCCTTACTCTCATTTCTCCATCCCTTCTTTCATCCTCAGCACATTTTCCATTCCTCCCTTTTCTCCTTCCCTTCTCTCCTCTCTCCCTTCCCTCCCACTCCCATGTGCCGTAACCCTTTTCCTTCCAATCCTCCTCTATCCCATCCCACCATCATTCATTCCTTCCCTTTCCTTCCCTTCCCTTCCCTTCCCTTCCTTCCTTCCTTTCCTTCCTTCTCTGCACTGAATAAGCCGCCACCATGATGACCAAACCCACCTTCACCTTCTCCTTCTCCATCTCTGTACAGACCATATTCTAAAGAGTCGCTCGGGCGTATCAACAAACTCTGATTTTTCGACCACATAAAATTATTCTGCCGAAGAATAATTTCAATTGCCTCCGTGCATCTTTTGACCTGGTGAGTGAGTGAAGGTGGTGGTGGTTGGTTGCTGAAATGTTGACTGACTCTTCTTCATGTTATTTTTCACCGCCACTTTGGAAGCCGACCGGGGATTTAGTCGTTTTATACAGTCGCGTTGGAAAGGTCAATCGTAATGTAATGGAGATTGTGATAAACCTTCTTACTGTATCGGGGTTTCTCTTAGGTAAACAAGAATTATTCATTAGTACTTTTAATATTAGGTTACCTAGTCGATCTAACTCTCGCCCTATCTAACTAACTATCAATCTATTTATCTGTCTATCTATCTGTCTATCTATCAATCAGTCTAGCTATCACCCTATCTAACTACAGTATCTCTCTATTTAACTGTCAATCTGTCTATCACCCTATTTATCTGTCTAACAATCTGTCTATCAATCTATCAAACAATGTACGTATCTATACATCTATTTAATTATCTATCTATCTAACTATCTGTAGGTAAAAATATATATGAGGATAACACTAAGATGATAAAAGGTTATCTATATATTTTTAAGAAACAAAGAAAATTACAATAACACAGCAATCAAATACGAAGTGGCTTAAAGACCCTGTGATCTTGTTTGAGACTTGGTGGCTTCTGATTCCTCCTGACTATGCCACGAAACAACCTCCTTCCGTATTGGTGGTATTTCGTGGCAATATTTGAAGGACTCACTAACCTCCAATAATCTGACAACAACACAGGGCTACTTACTACTACTACTGAGTTCTCATTAGTGAAAGTCCTGCAGCACACAAAGTTTTATAGGTGACATAGATCCGGATGAAAAGCTTTAGAAGAAAGATCACCTCCTTAATTAATGAGAGAGAGAGAGAGAGAGAGAGAGAGAGAGAGAGAGAGAGAGAGAGAGAGAGAGAGAGAGAGACTAATTGAGAAGCCCACACAAATCTAATACAAACTAACACACACACACACACACACACACACACACACACACACACACGAGAGAGAGAGAGAGAGAGAGAGAGGGAGAGAGAGAGAGAGAGAGAGAGAGAGAGTATTTCAGAGAAGTCCCACACAAATCTAATACAAGCCAGCCTCTCCCAAGCCATCCATCCCATTGTAACCCAGATCATGTCTCCTCCAACCAACCCACTCTAAAATAATACCACACCACACCACACCACACAGCACCATTCCCAAAAATCAGTCTGCCACTTTCAACGCAACACCATCCCCAAATCAGCCTGCCACTTTCAACGCAACACCATTCTCAAATCAGTCTGCCACTTCAACGCAACACCATTCCCAAATCAGTCTGCCACTTCAACACAATTCTCAAAAAACAGTCCACCTAAATACAACACCATTCCCAAATCAGTCTGCCATTTCAATACAACACCATTCCCAAATCAATCCACTTTAATTAACACAACACCATTCCCAAATCAATCCACTTTAATTAACACAACACCATTCCCAAATCAATCCACTTTAATTAACACAGCACCATTCCCAAAGCAGTTCACTTCAACACCATTCTCAAAAAACAATTCACTTCAACACCACAGCCATTGGAAAGAAAACTATATCAGTACATCTCTTAATTCACACATAACACAATACCCCATTATAAATTCAAGGGGGAAATATTGATATTGATATTAAGGGGGAAATTCTGTGTTTTGGTAAATCTGGAGCAACTGAATCCTCCAAACTCTTCCAAGCAACAGAACACCATTATTTTTGCTCTTCTGGTTCTGTTTCCTGGTATACTTTGGAGGAATTAAGGCACTCCAATGTAACAAAAGTGATTTACCCCGTTAAGGTTACTAGACTTTACAGTACAATATGTCAGGCTAAAAAACTAGGTTAGATTAGATTGCTTTAGATATGACTATTAAAAAGTAGTGTACAGTATGTAAGTTAGGGAATGTTGGGTAAGCACTGATATGATATGCATTTTGTGTAAAGTATTTTTATAGGGTATTTTAGGTATGTTAGGTTAGGTTAGGTAAGGTATGGTAGATAGATAATGTACAGTATATTAGGTAAGGTATATTGGATAATGTTGGTGAATGTGAGAAGAGAAAAGAATAGGCACCATTTTCACTGCACTATCATATAATAGACTTCGGAATAAGGGTGTGAGAGGGTTGGATGGTTCAGGGAGGAGAGGGTTATATTAGGATGCATGAGGCGAGGGAAGGGCGTGAGAGCCATCCCTAGCAGCTGGCGTGGGAGATAACCAGCTTGTCTGCCTCTGCCACTCCAACCTGCTTGCTTGTTTCACCCGTCATAATATATGCAGTGAACAACAACAACAAAAGCACTCTTGTCGTCTTATCTGTCAGGTCGTGAACCACATAGTGTAGTGTGCCATAAGCTTCACAGCAGGCTCTTGAACTGAAGCAAGCAAGCACCAGAGAGGTTTATTATTATTAATGCATTTACCTGTTGGATGATGGATTTTGTAATGTGAATGTGTTTGTTTACATGATTATCCGATATATCATCCTTCAAGGAGCTCTTGATGAAGTGACAACGCTTTTGTTGGGGTGTATATATAATTTATTATAAATGGCTTTTTTGCACTCCTGTCATGTACTGTATATTCGGCGTCTATTACACTATATTTTTCGGGTCTATACTTCTTAAAACATAGACACATACTTGGATACATATAATACATAGTGTTGGATACATACCTTTTTCTGTTTCCTCTTAAGTGTTTAAGTGGTGCTTCAATAATATTCAAAAGTATTGTGTTAGTCCGTCTGTGTCAGTGGGAACTTTGCAGACATATCTTCGGAAACCTGAGGAGCAAACCCCATTAATTTGGACTTGTGAAACAACAGAGGATTACAACACAGAAGTTCAAGAAGTGATATACTGGACGTAATTACTTGAGCGGAGAAACTGGTTAACTTTGGACTTGTGAAACAATTGAACATTTAATCACAGAAGCCCGATATGTAATGATATAATGACTGTACAGTATCATATGTTTTTTTGGCTCCCGGAGAATGATACCAAGAATAGATGAAAGCATTTGAGATGACAATAGTAAGCAAAGTACACACACTACAATAGTCACTGGTTAACTGAAGGGACGACGAACATTTTCCACCAAGACTGTACTGTACCACGAATTTACATGCACCTCTGTACGTCAATTGAGCTTTAACCGGTCTCTTGAGTGTTAGTAGGGAATGGTTTACAAGGACTTAACTGGTTTAGCGCTGCAGTATATGAGGAAGGTTTGTCAGGAGTGGATGTGAGTGTCTATCTAGTTCGGGTTTACTGCCATGAGAGGGTCAGTGGTGGGGGGGGAGGGGTGGGGGAGAGGGACAGTGTGTAAGTGGTGGTAGTGGTTGGGAGAATGGGTGCTGGTTTGGTTTGGAGTAGGAGTGAGAGTGGTGAGGGACATTTGTGGTAGTGGTGGTGGTAGTGGTGAGTAAGAAGTGGGTGTAAGAAGTTGTTTAAGTGGTAGTGGTTGGGAGAATGTGTGCTGGTTTGGTTGGAAGTAGGAGTGAGAGTGGTGAGGGACGTTTGTGGTGGTGGTAGTGGTAGTGGTGGGTAGGGCATGTAAGAAGAAGAAGTTGTTGTTGTTGTTGTTGTTGTTGTTGGTGGTGGTGGGGAAAGCAAGCCGGTGGTGTGTGGGATGGGGAAAATCAATGGTTGTTGTGGTGGTCAAGTGGTGGTGGTGGTGTTGGTGTTGGGACGTGGTGGGGAGAACGAGTTGTCAGTGAGGATGAGTGGAGTGGATGGAGGCAGTGGGAATAATGATAGTAGTGGTGGTGGTGGTGGTGGTGGTGGGGAGGGGGTTGTGGTGGTGGTGGGGAGGGGGGTTGTGGTAGTGGTGGGAGGGGTTAGTGGTGGTCTTGGTGGGGTAGGAAGGGTTAGTGGTGATGTTGGTAGGGGTGGTGTTGGTAGTGATGGGAAGGGTTAGTGGTGGTGTTGGTAGTGATGAGAGGGGTTAGTGGTGGTGTTGGTAGTGGTGGGAGGGGTTAGTGGTGGTGTTGGTAGTGATGAGAGGGGTTAGTGATGATGTTGGTAGTGGTGGAAGGGGTTAGTGGTGATGGTGTTAGTAGTAGGAAAAGGTCAGAATTGATTGGAAGTGTCAGTGGGTACATTCGTCAACACAACAGCTTTATTGCCTCATCAAATATTTCTTGAAGAATAATAATAATAATAAATAGGATAATCATCGAACAAACAATTTCACATCATCATAATAATTACAGTTCTATGACGCCTCGGTTCGCTATATAGGCTGTGAGGCTTACGGTACCATATTATGTAGTTCATGACGAAGCAAAATAGGTGACAGTGTTATTGTTGGTTGGTGGCTGTGTGTGGGGGTGAAAGGGTGGTGGTGGTTGTGATGGTAAGGAAGGGGGAGTGAATTGTAGGTGGCTGTGTGTGGGGGAAAGGGTGGTGGTGGTTGTGATGGTAAGGAAGGGGAGTGAATTGTAGGTGGCTCTCTGTGCGAGGGAAAAGGTGGTGGTGGTGGTTGTGATGGTAAGGAAGGGGAGTGAATTGTAGGTGGCTGTGTGAATGGGGTGAAAGGGTGGTGGTGGTTGTGATGGTAAGAAAGGGGAGTGAATTGTAGGTGGCTGTGAATGGGGGTGAAAGGGTGGTGGTTGTGGTTGTGATGGTAAGGAAGGGGGAGTGAATTGTAGGTGGCTGTGTGTGGGGGAAAGGGTGGTGGTGGTTGTGATGGTAAGGAAAGGGAGTGAATTGTGTTGGTGGCTGCGTGTGTTTGGGGAAAGGGTGGTAGTGGTTGTGATCGTAAGGAAAGGGAGTGAATTGTGGGGTCCATTGAATTCAAGAGGCCAAGTTGGGGAGGATCAATGGGAAGGGAAGGCTATTGATGAGGGAGAGACAGGGGTTTCCTTTAGCCATAATAAAGAGAAGGCCATCACTGGAACGGACCAACCAATAGAGCAAGAAGACCAGGGACCAAGGTTGGGTGGGCTATTGGGTTCACTCACACTGGCCGGCCACTTCGGGGAAACATTATCTTAAATGGAGTCTATCCAAACTTTTTATTATTAAAATTTGGGAAACCTGGAGTGAGAAGCCATGTTAAGGGGGAAATTTTGTGTTGGTTAATCTGGAGCAACTGAATCCTCCAAACTCTTCCAAGCAACAGAACACCATTATATTTGTTCATCTGGCCCTGTTTCCTGGCATACTTTGGAGGAATCAAGGCACTCTAATGTAACAAAAAATAATTACCCCCTTAATTAAGTAGATACTAAACTCAACGTGAAATTTTCGTTATTCTTCTCAACTGCAAAATTATGAAATGATTTACAGTAATTTTCTCTGAGGATATATTGTCCTAAAGACCGTAGGCAAGAACATTCATGGTCAATACGATGGTGTGGTACCGGTACGATATTTCTGTAGTAGTGTGTGTATGGAGTCATCGTACCATTACAACACCATCGTATACACCACGGATAAACTACCCAACACACTTCTCAACTACCCATCACACACTGGTGAGGGAAGATGTATTGACGCAAATTACCTAGCACACTTATTGATCTGAATCCTTTACCTGTGTTTACCTTAAGGGACCCTGTGATGTAGTCAGAAAATTGGAGGTAAACGAGTCATTCAAATATTGACACTAAACACACACACCTATAATTATGGAAGGAGCGTGTTTCGAAGCATAGTCAGGAGGAATCAGGAGCCTCCAATTTCCTCCATACACGATCACAGGGTCCTCAATTAAGGGGGTAGTGAAGTGTTGATAAATCTGGAGCAAAATATTCCTCCAAACTAATGCAAGCAACAGAACACCATTATTTTTGTTCATCTGGTCCTGTTTCCTAGCATACTTTGAAGGAATCAAGGCACTCCTAATCACCAAAAATATACTATCCCCTTAAGGAGGAAGTTTTGTGTTAGTAATTCTGGAGTAACTGAATCCTCCAAACTATTCCAAGCAACAGAACACCATTATTTTTGTTCATCTGTTCCTGGTTCCTGGTATACTTTGGAGGAATCAAGGCACTCCTAATCACCAAAAAATAATATACTATCCCCTTTATATGACATAATTAATACACTTGTCATTATGAATCGGACAGAAGAGCAACAAGTAGATGTAGCCGAAAAAAAAGAAAAAAAAGTTAACAAATAATTTCCCTTCGACAGTGTATTTATGGTGCTAACACCCAAGTAACATGTTTATATTACATAGCACGTTATGTCGACGTAGATGTGTCGATACTATGAGGTACTGGTACTACATTTTAGACCTCTTCCTTCCACACTCATCTCCACCTCATCTGCCCTATATATATACCCTTTAGAGTTTAGAAAGTCCTGCAGCGGATTAGAATGAACTGTACACTCTCAATCCAAAATTTGTATCCAGGTCTTGTTGAAGTTTCGAATCATTTGACATACTAGTGAACCAATTACAACTCTTAACCTGTTTTATATTTGCTTGAGCTCGCTTAATTAATACTCGATCAGGCTATTCGAAGCAAGCCTGGATACATATTTTGGATTGCGAGTGTACATTACATTATTCCTTTCATGCTTCAACTCCACAGCAGATATACTTCAATAATAAATCCTTTCACTGCCTAGTAACCTACCTAACCTACCTACCTACCTACCCTACCTACCTATATACCCTACCTACCTATATACCTAACCTACCTACCTACCTATATACCTAACCTACCTACCTATATACCTAACCTACCTACCTATATACCTAACCTACCTACCTATATACCTAACCTACCTACCTATATACCTTACCTACCTACCTATATACCTAACCTACCTACCTATATACCTAACCTACCTACCTATATACCTAACCTACCTACCTATGTACCTAACCTACCTACCTATGTACCTAACCTACCTACCTATATACCTAACCTACCTACCTATATACCTAACCTACCTACCTATATACCTAACCTACCTACCTATATACCTAACCTACCTACCTATGTACCTAACCTACCTACCTATATACCTAACCTACCTACCTATATACCTAACCTACCTACCTATATACCTAACCTATCTACCTATATACCTAACCTACCTACCTAACCTACCTACCTATATACCTAACCTACCTACCTACCTACCTACCTAACCTACCTACCTAACCTACCTACCTATATACCTAACCTACCTACCTATATACCTAACCTACCTACCTACCTATATACCTAACCTACCTACCTAACTAACTACCTAACCTACCTACCTAACTAACTACCTAACCTACCTACCTAACTAACTACCTAACCTACCTACCTAACTAACTACCTAACCTACCTACCTAACTAACTACCTAACCTACCTACCTAACTAACTACCTAACCTACCTACCTAACTAACTACCTAACCTACCTACCTACCTAACTAACTACCTAACCTACCTACCTACCTAACTAACTACCTAACCTACCTACCCTACCTACCTACCTACCCACCCACCCACCTGTATACCTACCTACCCACCTACCCACCCACCCACCTATATACCTAACCTAACCTACCTACCTACCTACCTACCTACCTATATACCTACTCATGTTTTGACCCGGTTAGGTGAGAGAGAGAAACAGAGCTGTGGGTTAGAGTTGTTGTATGTTTTTTTTTTTTTTCGTGGTGAGGGAGGGAGGGGTTGGATAATTGCGAGGAAAATCATAGTGGATGGAGTTGGTTGGTTGGTTGGGCTGGCAAACTTTATCAAGGCCTCGATCATCGTTCCCCAATGACCTGATATAATTAGGGGCGAAGTTGGGTCAAGTTACTGGCTGCAGGTCAAATTTTGTGAGGGTTGCGATGGTAATGGTAGCGGTGGTGATGATGGTGGTGATGGTTGGTGATGGTGTTTTGTTGGTGGTTGGTGATGGTGGTGGTGGTGGTGGTGGTAGTGTTTGTTGGTGGTGGTTGGTGTTGGTGGTGGTAGTTGGTGTTGGTGGTGGTAGTGGTGTTAGTGGTGATGGTGATGGTGTTGTTGTGTTAGTGTAGGTAGTGTTTGTTTGTGGTGTTTGTTGGTGGTGGTGGTGGTGGTGTTAGTGGTGATGGTGTAGGTGGTTGTGGTGTTAGTTGGGATGATGGTGTTGGTGTAAGTGGTGTTGGTTGTTGTGTTTGTGTTAATGGGGGTGTTGGTGATGATGTTGGTGTAAGTGGTGATGGTGTTGTTTGTGTTAGTGGTGGTGATGTAGATGGTGTTGGTGTAAGTGGTGGTGTTGCATTAGTGGTGTTGTTAGTGGTGGTGGAGATGGTGTTGGTGTAGATGTTGGTATTAGTGTTAGTGGTGAAGAATGATGTAAATGATGTGTTAGTTCTGGTAGTGATACATGTACTATACACTCGAGAAGTCTGGGAAAACAGTTTATACATTTATACCCATTGCCACCAGAGGTCATTGTAATTGCTTGGCCTGTGGTTCTTTATGTCAACAACAGATTTCGTCCTCCCTACATGGCTGGGCTGTAGTGTATAAACGTGTCTACAGTTTCCCATTATAGCTAGGTTCGTGTTGTGAAAGCTAATTCTCTTCCACTTCTTGTCTTTTGTCATACTCCACTTTTCAATCCATTTCCACCTTCCTTTCTCACTTCTCTTTCTCTTCTCCTCTCATTTCTCGTCCTCCTCGTTTTACTCCTCTTCCTTGTCATATTTCTCATCTCACTCCTGCTCCACCACCTCCTTCACCTCCCCCTCCTCCTACTCTTCCCCCTCCTACACTCCCCCCTCCAACACTTCCCCCTCCTCCCCCTCCTCCTCCCTCTCCTCCTCCTACTCCCTCCTCCTCCTCCTCTTCTTCCCCCTCTCCCTCCTCCTACTCGTCCCCCTCTTCCTCATCCTCCTCCTCATACTCTTCCCCCTACTCTTCTTCCTCCTCTACCCACCCACCAGCCCACCCTGACCCAACACTGCACTGGGTAGCGCTGTAATTTGTCAGCGGCACCGACTTCGCCCCTCGCCGTTCATCCTCCCAGCACACTCCAGACAGCAGCATTCCAAACTCTCTCATGATACAGGAAAATTTATTGCTGCATGTTGTATCATCTAAGGTTGTTGGGTTTGGCTTGATTTGGTGAAGTCTGGTTAAATTAGGAGGTTAGTTGGGATCAGAATAGTGGTATAATACTCTAGTCTGAACATTTGGAGATCAGAGGCTATAATTATTATATGGGTTTGTTATTGTTAGTTCTTCAGGCTAAAAATAATACAGTCTCTCTTTAAAATGAGAAAACCTACAAGCAACCCATAAGAAATTGTTGTTTAATCCAGTCAGAGGAATCCAATCCATCTCACTATATATACTTCAAAGGATCTGTTAGTTCGGTGTATTGAATATATTACAGTATAGGCAACTGTAGTACCTTCTTCCCTCCTTGTCATAAGAAACTTGGGACTAACGCTTTCCATATCTCCACATCCCTGACACCTATAAATTTTCTGAAGCTTCCCAGGAACGTCCCCTCCATCCAGACTCTATCTTGGCCCATAAATCTATGCGGCTTCCGTTTCTTTTCTTCTCTTCAGTGCAAGCAGTTCGCCCACACTACTCTCCCTCACCACCACTCTTTGTACCCCTTTACTCCTCTTTTCACCCTCGTACACCCCTACCACTCTCCCTCACCACTCTCCCTCACCACTCTCCCTCACCACTCTTTGTACCCCCTTACCTCTCTTTTCACCCTCATACACCCTTACCTCACTTTTCACCCTCATACACCCTTACCTCTCTCTACACCCCCTTATACCCTTACACCTCTCTCTGCACACCCTTACACCTTTCTCTGCATACACCCCCTTATACCCTTACACCTCTCTCTGCACACCCTTACACCTTTCTCTGCACACCCTAACACCTCTCTCTACACATCCTTACACCTCTCTCTACACACCCTTACACCTCTCTCTGCACACCCTAACACTTCTCTCTGCACACCCTTACACCTCTCTGCACACCCTTACACCCTAACACATCTCTCTGCACACTCCTACACCTCTCTCCACACACCTACACCTCTCTGCACACCCTAACACCTCTCTACACACCCTTATACCACTCTCTGCACATCCTTACACCTCTCTACACATCCTTACACCTCTCTACACACCCTTATACCTCTCTACACACCCTTATACCACTCTCTGCACACCCTAACACCTCTCTGCACACCCTAACACCTCTCTGCACACCCTTATACCACTCTCTGCACACCCTTACACCTCTCTACACACCCTTATACCACTCTCTACACACCCTTATACCTCTCTACACACCCTTATACCACTCTCTACACACCCTTATACCACTCTCTGCACACCCTAACACCTCTCTGCACACCCTAACACCTCTCTGCACACCCTAACACCTCTCTGCATACCCTAACACCTCTCTGCACACCCTAACACCTCTCTGCACACCCTAACACCTCTCTACACACCCTTATACTACTCTCTGCACACCCTAACACCTCTCTACACACCCTTATACCACTCTCTACACACCCTTATACCACTCTCTGCACACCCTAACACCTCTCTGTACACCCTAACACCTCTCTGCACACCCTAACACCTCTCTCTGCACACCCTAACATCTCTCTCTGCACACACCCTAACACCTCTCTCTGCACACACCCTAACACCTCTCTCTCTAAACACCCTAACACCTCTCTCTCTAAACACCCTAACACCTCTCTCTCTAAACACCCTAACACCTCTCTCTCTAAACACCCTAACACCTCTCTCTCTAAACACCCTAACACCACACCCTTAAACCTCTCTCTACACGCCCTTACACCTCTCTCTCTGCACACCCTTACACCCTAACCTTACCAAGACGACACATAGTCAAGTGGCTTTTCATCATATCATCCTTCACAACACACATTAATGAAGTGGTGTTGCAGTGTTGGTAAATCTAGAGTAACCGATTCCCCTCAAACTTTTCCGAGTAACAGGAGACCACATTATTTTTGTTCATCTGGTCCTGATTCCTGGCATACTTTTGGAGGAATCAAGGCACTCCAATGTACAGTACCAAATAGTATAATTATTGTCCATGCAGTTAATTAAGGAAGGAAGGAATAGTTTGGGGAGCTATGACCTTACACACATTACACATACACACATTACACATATACACATACACACATTAATTCCTCGTCGTTGTTCTTTTCTTCTCCTTTGTCGCCTTGCCTGTCATCTCTCCTCTGTCTCTGTCCCTGTCATCTCTGTGTCTGTCTCTGTCTCTGCCATCTCTCTTCTGTCATCTCTTCTCTGTCTCTGTCATCTCTCCTCCGTCTCGGTCCCTGCCATCTCTCCTCTGTCTCTGTCTTTGTCATCTCTCCTCTGTCTCTGTCCCTGTCATCTGTCTCTGTATCCTCTCTCTGTCACTGTCATCTCTCCTCTGTCTCTGCCCCTGTCATCTCTCCTCTGCCTCTGTCCCTGTCATCTCTGTGTCTGTCTCTGTCCCTGTCATCTATCTCTGTCTCCTCTTTCTGTCTCTGTCTCCTCTCCCTGTCTCTGTCATCTCTCCTCTGTCATCTCTTCTCTGTCTCTGTCATCTCTCCTCTGTCTCTATCTCTGTCCCTGTCATCTCTCCTCTGTCTCTGTCCCTGTCATATCTCCTCTGTCCCTGTCATCTCTCCTCTGTCCCTGTCTCTGTCCCTGCTTTATTTTTCCACCATCGCCTCCTGTCTTCCCTTTCATTCAATCTACGTTTTTGTGTATTTTTTCTTCTATTTTTTTAGTTTCGTATTTCCTCCTCTTTTCTACTTGTTCCCACCTCGTCTCTCTCTCTCTCTCTCTCTCTCTCTCTCTCTCTCTCTCTCTCTCTCTCTCTCTCTCTCTCTCTCTCTCTCTCTCTCGTCTCTCTCTCTCTCTCTCTCTCTCTCTCTCTCTCTCTCTCTCTCTCTCTCTCTCTCTCTCTCTCTCTCTCTCTCTCTCTCTCTCTCTCTCTCGACAACCACCTTGCCGTCGGTGAGAGAGCTTGTGTGATCTGTTTGAATTTTGCTAGCTATGCTGGGGGACATTTAGTCCAGTTGGGTTACCCGTGCCAGAAAGGTAGCGTTATTAGGATCCTGACTAAGAGTTGTCAAATCTTCATGTTAATATTAAGTTTCACAACTGCTCTTCAACTGTCCTAACAAAAAAAAAAAAAAAAAAAAAAAAAAAAAAAAAATCTTCATCACTTTCGATATAAGTTTTTATTGTTAAGGACCTCACCAGCTACCTTATGCCGTGTGAGAAGGGAGGCTTTGGAACCTCCTAAAACAACGCCTTTTAACGCTCACAGGTTTCGAAAGGGCTGAGATTGAAGGGATCTCAGGCGTGTGGGGGTACGAGTAATGGAGATGCCTCAGGACCCCCGTAGGTATTCTCTTAGATTAATAAGCCTGACCAGCTCCCTGTGACCGTTCTTAGGTGCCTAAAGGCTCGACTGCTCTTTGGTGAGAGAGCTTTCGTGCCTCGCTGGCTGCCAGGCCAGTAAAAGATCTCGGATTAAGTCGTGGACATTTAGTTTTACTATTTGCTTTAAGTTTGGCCGCGGATGGAGGATTAGTAGGGATTAGTAGGACGACGGTTACACTTCAAGCACCCCTGTCGAAAAATCAGAGTCCCATTTACTTAGGACTCTTGTGCTGCTCAGTTGGGAGCTGCGGCACGATTGGGGCCGTCCGACCCAGGGGAGACCTTAGGGTTGGTGTGCTTGGCTCATAAGGTTTCTGTTGGCCGAACGACCGAAAACCTTCTGGAAGTAGGCGGATGAGACTTATGCGAGACCAAATCACACTACCCTTTCTTTTATATTATTGGTCTGAAATTGAATTAGAGCGAGATGACTGGTCCATCAGCAAGAAAATTACATGTACTACATGCAAGGTGTACCGCTGGTGTGAGGACTTCAGCGGGAGGAGTGCGAGCGACCTAGACTCCTCGAGTGTCTGCGACTTTTGCAAACTCGAGGAGAGGTTGATGAAGCACATCTCACTGCTCACGAAGGAGAACAACTCCCTAAAGGAGGAAGTTCTCCGAATGGACTCGCAGAGGTGTGACTGCCATGTGAGAGACAAGGCAGTCCAAGGAGCTTCTTCACCGGAGAGCTCCACCACAGCGGTAAAGAAGAAGAAGAACAAGAACAAGAAAAAGAACAACAAGAAGAAGAACAACAAGAAGAAGAACAGCAACAATGAAGAGGGAGAAGAGACTGCAGAAGGAAAAGAGACTGCAGAAAAGTGTGATGGAAAAGAGGAGGGGAATATGGAGAAGGAAGAAAAACCCAAGAAGACAATTGAGGAGGGATTAGAGGAAAGTGAGGAATCAAATAAGAAGGAAAAGAAAATGAAGAAGGAAAAGAAGACGAAGAAGAAGCAACCTGGAGGAAGTGACGAGCCCGGCAGGAATTCAAAACACTCTCGGGTTCCTCACAAGGCATCTCGTGCTCCTACCAAGGAGAGGCCTGTGGATATACACATTGTAGGTGATTCCCAGGCACGAGGGCTGGAACCCCTAATGGCAGATCGCCTTCACACTTCTGTGAAGGTGAATTGTTTGCCAGGTTGTGGCAATGCTGACCTCCGAAAGGAAGCTGAGAGGATCCAAACGTCCAGATCTGCTGTCATTGCACTCATGGTGAGTGGTAATGACATCTACCTGAGAAATGGTAGAGTAGGCATGACCGAAGGAGTCCTCTCGGATGTGCTCGGTGCAGTAGACGACTGTGGGTCAAAAACCCGCAGAAGGGTAGTTGTTGGCATGCTCCCAAGGAGAGGCCCTTTAGGGACTGCTCTGTCAAAGAACATTGCAGTAAATCAGCGCCTGGCTGATTTGTGTACTGCCGAGGGGGTGTTCTTTGTGGACCCCTACACCTCACTCTTTGGTAGAGACGACCTCTACCAGAGGGATGGCACACGATCTCTCACTAAAGGGGAAAGAAGTGCTTTCCAAATTAATGGAAGACGCCGTCCGACGATGTCTCAGGAGCACTCGACCGAGCGTGGAGGAGAGCCCTCGTCGCTATGCTAGAGTGACCCCAGAGAAGACATTCGCTGAGATCCTGAAGAAGGATATCCCCAGCACTACCAAGACAATGACCAATCCGGGAAACGGAAGAGTATAGGGAGCCCTGCAGTTGGGGGTTCCCTGAAGGTTCTATTGTTCAACGCCAGGTCCATCCGAAACAAGTTTTTGGAACTGCGGGCCCTCGTTGCGACAGAGGAACCCGAGATGGTGGCCATAACGGAGTCATGGTTGAGAACCTCAGACAGAGATCTTGAAGGGGAATTCGTGATTCCAGGCTACCAACTCTTCCACAAAGATAGAGAGGACAGAGGGGGTGGTGGTGTGCTGTTGTATGTAAAGAACTCCATCAAATCGATGACCTGCAACATCACATCGAACCACGAGCTCCTTGGAGTTGACCTAGAAATAGGCACTGCAAAATACAGAACCCTTCTGCTTTATAGACCCCCTGGACAACTCAATGAGATGGACAGGGACCTATACCAGTTGCTGGGTGAACTAGTGGACGGCAGGGTGTGCATCCTTATGGGGGACTTCAACACACATGTTGACTGGGAAACCAGAGAGCCCTCTGCCGAGAGCACACCACTCTTGGAGTTTGTAAATGATGAATTCCTCACTCAATGGGTAAGGGAGCCAACAAGAGGTGCTAACATACTCGACTTGGTCCTCACCTCAGAGGATGACATCATTCAAGACCTCTCTGTAAATGAAGAAATAGGTGGAAGCGACCACAAGCTTATAAGATTTTCAGTTAAGGTCCCTAATATGGAGTCCGTGACCCCGGTGCATAGAAAATTAGACATGGGGAGAGCGGACTTTGCAGGTCTTCGTGAAGGCGTTGCTGAAATGGAACTAGAGGAGGGAGAGAGTGCTGATGATCTGTGGAGGTCATTCTTGTCTTCCTTCATGGAACTTCAGTCGCGCTTTATTCCTCTGAAGGGAACAGGTCAGAAGTTCATTCAACCGAAGTGGTTTAATCGGGAAATCCGTAACCTACTAAGGGAGAGGAGAACTGCGTATCGTCGAGCGAAGGCATCTGGGGACTTTGACGGTCATAGAAGACTGAATCGAAACGTGAAGTCCAAAATAAGGGCGGCTAAGCGTGCTGAGGAGGTCCGTGTGGCTAGACTCTGCAAAGAGAACCCCAAGGAGTTTTTCAGTTATGTGAATGGCCGTAAACCAATCCGACGCAGGATCGGTCCCTTGGTGAATGAGGATGGAGCATTGATGCACTCTGATGCAGAAAATGCTAACCTCTTAAATGAGTACTTCTCTTCAGTGTTCTCTGAGGAGAGTGGTCCCATTCCCGAACCTTTGGACTCCTTCAGTGAGAAGTTGGAGTCAATGGTCTTCACCCAAGAAGAAATCGAGAGAAAAATAATCGAATTAAAAGCAAACAAGTCCCCCGGTCCGGATGGGTTCTTACCTAGAGTGTTGAAAGAAGTGCATGGTGAAGTATCACGGCACCTGTGCATGGTCTTCAACAGGATAATCCAGACTGGATGCGTTCCTAGAGACTGGCGTGAGGCAGAGGTGACTCCTATCTTCAAGAAGGGAGATGCTAGCCAACCGTCAAACTACAGACCCATCAGTTTAACCTCGATAGTCTGTAAACTCATGGAGAGCATCATGGTGGACAAAATAACAGCACACTTAGAATCAAATTTGCTACTGAGGGGTTCCCAGCATGGGTTCCGGCAGCACCGGTCATGCCTCACAAATCTGGTGGAATTCTTCCATTTTGTTTTCAGTGAGCATGATCGGGATAAAGC
>JAWQEG010007951.1:0-17500 GCA_033782935.1 Petrolisthes cinctipes
CCAGCTACCTTATGCCGTGTGAGAAGGGAGGCTTTGGAACCTCCTAAAACAACGCCTTTTAACGCTCACAGGTTTCGAAAGGGCTGAGATTGAAGGGATCTCAGGCGTGTGGGGTACGAGTAATGGAGATGCCTCAGAACCCCCGTAGGTATTCTCTTAGATTAATAAGCCTGACCAGCTCCCTGTGACCGTTCTTAGGTGCCTAAAGGCTCGACTGCTCTTTGGTGAGAGAGCTTTCGTGCCTCGCTGGCTGCCAGGCCAGTAAAAGATCTCGGATTAAGTCGTGGACATTTAGTTTTACTATTTGCTTTAAGTTTGGCCGCGGATGGAGGATTAGTAGGGATTAGTAGGACGACGGTTACACTTCAAGCACCCCTGTCGAAAAATCAGAGTCCCATTTACTTAGGACTCTTGTGCTGCTCAGTTGGGAGCTGCGGCACGATTGGGGCCGTCCGACCCAGGGGAGACCTTAGGGTTGGTGTGCTTGGCTCATAAGGTTTCTGTTGGCCGAACGACCGAAAACCTTCTGGAAGTAGGCGGATGAGACTTATGCGAGACCAAATCACATTACCTTTTCTATTGTATTATTGGTCCTAAATTGAATTAGAGCGAGATGACTGGTCCATCAGCAAGAAAATTTACATGTACTACATGCAAGGTGTACCGCTGGTGTGAGGACTTCAGCGGGAGGAGTGCGAGCGACCTAGACTCCTCGAGTGTCTGCGACTTTTGCAAACTCGAGGAGAGGTTGATGAAGCACATCTCACTGCTCACGAAGGAGAACAACTCCCTAAAGGAGGAAGTTCTCCGAATGGACTCACAGAGGTGTGACTGCCATGTGAGAGACAAGGCAGTCCAAGGAGCTTCTTCACCGGAGAGCTCCACCACGGCGGTAAAGAATAAGAAGAAGAACAAGAAGAAGAACAACAAGAAGAAGAACAACAAGAAGAAGAACAACAACAACAAGAAGAACAGCAATGAAGAGGGAAAAGAGACTGCAGAAGGAAAAGATACTGCAGAAAAGTGTGATGAAAAAGAGGAGGGGAATATGGAGAAGGGAGAAAAACCCAAGAAGACAGTTGAGGAGGGATTAGAAGAAAGTGAGGAATCAAATAAGAAGGAAAAGAAAATGAAGAAGAAAAACCTGGAGGAAGTGACGAGCCCGGCAGGAATTCAAAACACTCTCGGGTTCCTCACAAGGCATCTCGTGCTCCTACCAAGGAGAGGCCTGTGGATATACACATTGTAGGTGATTCCCAGGCACGAGGGCTGCAACCCCTAATGGCAGATCGCCTTCACTCTTCTGTGAAGGTGAATTGTTTGCCAGGTTGTGGCAATGCTGACCTCCGAAAGGAAGCTGAGAGGATCCAAACGTCCAGATCTGCTGTCATTGCACTCATGGTGAGTGGTAATGACATCTACCTGAGAAATGGTAGAGTAGGCATGACCGAAGGAGTCCTCTCGGATGTGATCGGTGCAGTAGATGACTGTGGGTTAAAAACCCGCAGAAGGGGTAGTGGTTGGCATGCTCCCAAGGAGAGGCCCTTTAGGGACTGCTCTGTCAAAGAACATTGCAGTAAATCAGCGCCTGGCTGATTTGTGTACTGCCGAGGGGGTGTTCTTTGTGGACCCCTACACCTCACTCTTTGGTAGAGACGACCTCTACCAGAGGGATGACACACATCTCTCACTAAAGGGGGAAAGAAGTGCTTTCCAAATTAATGGAAGACGCCGTCCGACGATGTCTCAGGAGCACTCGACCGAGCGTGGAGGAGAGCCCTCGTCGCTATGCTAGAGTGACCCCAGAGAAGACATTCGCTGAGATCCTGAAGAAGGATATCCCCAGCACTACCAAGACAATGACCAAACCGGGAAACGGAGGAGTCTAGGGAGCCCTGCAGTTGGGGGTTCCCTGAAGGTTCTATTGTTCAATGCCAGGTCCATCCGAAACAAGTTTTTGGAACTGCGGGCCCTCGTTGCGACAGAGGAACCCGAGATGGTGGCCATAACGGAGTCATGGTTGAGAACCTCAGACAGAGATCTTGAAGGGGCTCAGACAGAGATCTTGAAGGGGAATTCGTGATTCCAGGCTACCAACTCTTCCACAAAGATAGAGAGGACAGAGGGGGTGGTGGTGTGCTGTTGTATGTAAAGAACTCCATCAAATTGATGACCTGCAACATCACATCGAACCACGAGCTCCTTGGAGTTGACCTAGAAATAGGCACTGCAAAATACAGAACCCTGCTGCTTTATAGACCCCCTGGACAACTCAATGAGATGGACAGGGACCTATACCAGTTGCTGGGTGAACTAGTGGACGGCAGGGTGTGCATCCTTATGGGGGACTTCAACACACATGTTGACTGGGAAACCAGAGAGCCCTCTGCCGAGAACACACCACTCTGGAGTTTGTAAATGATGAATTCCTCACTCAATGGGTAAGGGAGCCAACAAGAGGTGCTAACATACTCGACTTGGTCCTCACCTCCGAGGATGACATCATTCAAGACCTCTCTGTAAACGAAGAAATAGGTGGAAGCGACCACAAGCTTATAAGATTTTCAGTTAAAGTCCCTAATATGGAGTCCGTGACCCCGGTGCATAGAAAATTAGACATGGGGAGAGCGAACTTTGCAGGTCTTCGTGAAAGCGTTGCTGAAATGGAACTAGAGGAGGGAGAGAGTGCTGATGATCTGTGGAGGTCATTCTTGTCTTCCTTCATGAACTTCAGTCGTGCTTTATTCCTCTGAAGGGAACAGGTCAGAAGTTCATTCAACCTAAGTGGTTTAATCGGGAAATCCGTAACCTACTAAGGGAGAGGAGAACTGCGTATCGTCGAGCGAAGACATCTGGGGACTTTGACGGTCATAGAAGACTGAATCGAAACGTGAAGTCCAAAATAAGGGCGGCTAAGCGTGCTGAGGAGGTCGTGTGGCTAGACTCTGCAAAGAGAACCCCAAGGAGTTTTTCAGTTATGTGAATGGCCGTAAACCAATCCGACGCAGGATCGGTCCCTTGGTGAATGAGGATGGAGCATTGATGCACTCTGATGCAGAAAATGCTAACCTCTTAAATGAGTATTTCTCTTCAGTGTTCTCTGAGGAGAGTGGTCCCATTCCCGAACCTTTGGACTCCTTCAGTGAGAAGTTGGAGTCAATGGTCTTCACCCAAGAAGAAATCGAGAGAAAAATAATCTGAATTAAAAGCAAACAAGTCCCCGGTCCGGATGGGTTCTTACCTAGAGTGTTGAAAGAAGTGCATGGTGAAGTATCACGGCACCTGTGCATGGTCTTCAACAGGGTAATCCAGACTGGATGCGTTCCTAGAGACTGGCGTGAGGCAGAGGTGACTCCTATCTTCAAGAAGGGAGATGCTAGCCAACCCGTCAACTACAGACCCATCAGTTTAACCTCGATAGTCTGTAAACTCATGGAGAGCATCATGGTGGACAAAATAACAGCACACTTAGAATCAAATTTGCTACTGAGGGGTTCCCAGCATGGGTTCAGGCAGCACCGGTCATGCCTCACAAATCTGGTGAATTCTTCCATTTTGTTTTCAGTGAGCATGATCGGGATAAAGCGGTCGATGTTGTCTACTTAGACTTTCAGAAAGCCTTTGATAAGGTACCCCACCGCCGCCTCCTTCGGAAAGTGCGTGCACTGGGCATAGACGGAAATGTGGCAAATTGGATAGAGAACTGGCTAAGTGACAGACGGCAGCGGGTGGTAGTGAATTTACAGGCTTCAGAGTGGGTGCCCGTTACTAGCGGTGTTCCCCAAGGTTCTGTTCTGGGACCACTACTGTTTATCATCTATGTTAATGACGTGGATGGTGACATGGTTGCCAAGATTTCCAAATTCGCCGATGATACTAAGCTTGGTATGAATGTCGCGAAAGAAGGAAATACTACCCGCTTACAAGAAGATCTTAGGAAGATCGGGGAGTGGTCTGACACGTGGCAAATGCCATTTAACGTGAACAAATGCAAAGTTATGCATATAGGCCACAGAAACCCCGAACAGAGTATAACCTTAAGGGCAATGCTCTCGTAAGCACTGATACTGAGAAAGACTTGGGTGTAACTATCACCAGCGACCTCAAGTTCTCAAAGCAGTGTATTGAGGCTGAGAAGAAAGCCCAAAGGATGTTAGGGTACATAAAGCGACAGTTTGGATACCGGAACAAGGAGATAGTACTTTGTCTGTACAATTCCCTTGTCCGACCGCACCTGGAGTATGCAGTCCAGTTTTGGAGTCCTTCTTACCGAAAGGATATCGCTAGATTGGAACGAGTGCAAGCCAGGGCAACCAAACTTATACCCTCTCTTAGACACAAGAGCTATAAAGAGCGGTTGGTAGAACTCGATCTGTTCTCTTTGGAAACCCGGAGACTGCGTGGTCAGCTTATCGAAGTGTTTAAAATACTACGAGGCTTTGACAATGTAGACTACAGGGACATTTTCCAACTCAGTGAGGGCACAACCAGGAATCATGGCTACAAACTTGAACTGAAAGCGATACAACCGTGATCTGTGTGGTAAGTTCTTTACATACAGCATCTGCGGTACTTGGAACGCGCTTCCTGCTGATGTAGTCAACAGCAACTCTGTGGATCAGTTCAAGTCCAGATTAGACAAAGCCTTAAACCACCGTCTAGGTGTTTAAGCCGTTGTGCGAGTGTTCCTTGATGGTTTCACATGACACATTCGAGGACGGTCGCCTACTTGCGCAACTAAACCCACAGGTACCCTCTTTGTATGGATCGTAAGGTCCCCTAGGGTACTTCTTTTCCTTGTAACTCCTTGTAACTCTCTCTCTCTCTCTCTCTCTTCTCTCTCTCTCTCTCTCTCTCTCTCCTCTCCTCTCTCTCTCTCTCTGCAACCTTTCTATTAATCTATTATTCTATTATTTCTGTATTAATTTCCTGACCTTTTCGACCTAGATCAATTAAAACCTAAACCACTTCTACGCTTTAAAATATTCTGTCACTCTGTAAAGTTTGTTCGTAAGTTTATGAGTTCTCTTGTCCATCCATCAATCAAAATTAGCAAACAATAGACAGACAAACAAACAAACAAAAGCACAGAAACATTAGTGAAAAATAATATATATTAGACAAACAGACGGATAGAGGAAGGAAGGAAGGAAAGATGGAATGTAGGAAGGAAAGATGTAATGTGGAGAAGAAGGAGAATGTAGGAAGGAAGGAAGGAAGGATATAATTGTAGAAAGGAAGGATAGATGGAATGTAGGAAGGAAGGAAGGAAAGATGGAATGTAGGAAGGAAAGATGTAATGTGAGAAGGAAGGAAGGAATGTAGGAAGGAAGGAAGGAAGGAATGTAGGAAGGAAGGAAGGAATGTAGGAAGGAAGGAAGGAAGGAAGGGTGGAATGTAGGATGGAAGGATGAAATGTAGGAAGGAAGGAAGGAAGGAAGGTAGAAAGGAAGGAAGGAAAAATGTAATGTGGGAAGGAAGGAAGGATGAATGTAGGAAGGTAGAAAGGAAGGAAGATAGAAAGGAAGGTAGAAAAGGAAGGAAGGAAGGAAGGAAGGTAGAAAGGAAGGAAGGAAGGAAGGATGAAATGTAGGAAGGAAGGAAGGCAGGAACGATAGAATGTAGGCTCGCTTCCCTAATTAAAAACAATCCTACATGGGAGACTCGTTGCGCTAAGCTGACGGGCCAATTAGCCGGGATTCGTCGCCTAGTCGCTGAGCTTAGAGGGGCAACGAGCCGAGGGAACTGGAGGAAGATAGACAACATGCCAAGTGGATAGGTAACTGATAGACACCTGTTGGGGTAATTAACAGACAGATAATTAGCAGATAGGTGATGGATAGATAATTTTTTCAGATGGATAGTATGTGATAGACATCTGTTGGGGTAATTAGCAGATAGGTAATTAGCAGATAGGTCAAGGAGAGGTAAGTGATAGACACCTGTTGGGTTAATTAGCAGATAAATCATGGATAGGTTAATTAGCATATAGGTAATTTGCAGATGGATAGGTATTTGGCTGATGGGTAATTAGCAGATGGCTAGGTAATTATCAGATGGGTAGGTAATTAGCAGATGGATATTTAATAGCAGATGGATAGGTAATTAGCAGATAGGTAATTAGCAGATGGATAGGTAAATTGCAGATGGACAGGTAATTAGCAGATGGATAGGAAATTAGCATATAGGTAAGTGTTAGACTCCTGTAGGTTTTTCAGGTGTTATAGAGACTGATGGAAAAACCTTAATTAAAGAGAATGAATTTGATTTCGATGTGGCATTGGTCTGGTTAAGTGAGACTCTTTTGTTGGTGAATTTGAAGGCCTCTGATTCCTCCAAACTATATATGCCACGAAAACAACAAAGTCCTTATTTGTAACCATTGAAGGCGTCGTCTGTTTTCTGGTATAGTTAGGAGGAATCAGTTACTCTCCTTTTTTTTTTTTTTTTTTTTTACAAACAGGGGAATGACTTCTTTAATTAAACCAAATAAAGAATAACCTTCCTCATTCACAGGTAACAAAAGAAACGAGTGTCAGTATAAGAAGTGTTTTTCCCACCTTCCCTAAGAGCTACAAATAATACACCTTGGAGAGGAAGTTTCAAGACTACCTTCATAAAGAAAATGAAGCTGTGGTTGGACAGAACAATTTCCTTTCCCCTGAAAACTAAAAGGCCTCCTCCAAAGAGCCCCCATGCAGCAGGCACCGTCGTCATTCGTAACAAAACAAGGCAAAACCGGAGATTAAACCCGTGAAACACCATCGCCGGCCGAGTACTGTACTGGGGACGGAGCGGAAATTTAATTATTAGAAAAGAGAAAAAGGGCAAGCGACCATCAGGCCACCGGAGGGGAAAGAAAATGCTCGTAAAAATCACACGACAGAGAACGGAAGAGGTCGCGTGTCTCGGAAGGGGAAACTAAGATGAAAAATAAAGGGCGGGCGGGCGCGAGATGGGAAATTCTGAAGAGTAGTGTTTTAAGGTTGAGGTTCACTTGTTGTAAATTGGAAGGCTACTGATTCCTCCTAACTATACCAGAAAACAGACGCCCTCAATGGTAGCACCAAGAGGGAATCTGTTTCGTGCATACTTAGGATGAACCAGAGACCTTAAAATTCACTAAGAAAACCCCATCCCCTTAAGGTGGTAATTCTTTTTTGATAAATTGGAGTGCCTTGATTCCTCCAAAGTATGCCAGGAAATAAGACAAAATGAACAAAAATAATGGTGTTCTGTTGCTTGGAGTAGTTTGGAGGATTCATAAAGTTGCTCCAGATTTACCAACACAAAACGTCCCCCTTACGAAAGTTGGGGCAGATTTCTTTCCAGGGCCAGATTATTTATTTACTCCTTCTCTATATCACATTTGTTATCGCAGACAGAGACCGGGGGGGGGGGGGGGGCGTTGTGACAGGAACCCTTTTTCTTCGTAATTGACTCTTTTAGAACTGGCTTGGTATGATGGTGATGGTTTGATTGTATTATGATTTTACTGGAGCAGGAAAGGAAAGGATGATGCTGATGACTGAAGTGGGGAGGAGAATTATGATGATGATGATGAGGAGGAGGAGGTGAATGAGGAAGAGAATGAGGGATGAATGATGAGAAGGACAAGTGAGGAGGAATGATGATGAGGAAAGTGAGGAGGAATAAGGAGGAGGAATAACAAGGTGGAAAAAAGAGAGACGGAAAAAAGATACTGGAATATATAAGATTAATAATAATAGTATATTAATTAGTAATAATAATAAATATAAATAATAATAATAATATTAATAATAATAATAATAATCAATAATAATAATAATAATAATAATAACAATAATGATAATAATAATTAATAACAATAATAATAATAATAATAATGCAAGGAGAAGGAGTAGAAGAGGAGGAATTGGTGAAAGAGAAAGAGGAGAAGAAGAAAAAGAGGAGTGCGAGGAGTTGGAGAAAGAGAACGAGGAGGAAGAGGAGGAGGAAGAAGAGTAATGAGTATAGAAGGAATAAATAATGAATGATCCATCAGAATAAAGGAGAAAGGGTATACGGGAGAAGTATACACACACACACACACACACACACACACACACACACACACACACACACACACACACACACACACACACACACATACACACACACACACACACACACACATATACATCACACACACACACAACACACACACACACATACACACACACAACACACACACAAAACACACACACACACACACACCACACACACACACACGACGACGAGGAGGGAAGGGGAGGACATCACAGTGGTGGACACATAAATTTTACAACCAAAGTGTCAAGGTATCTATCTAATGAAGTTTCCAGTACGGGGGAGAACTAATAAATATGTAAATGAGTGTACAGCCACCCCCCCGAAAAAAAAGGGGGTCTCATTTCCTCTGGTGACGAGATTCAGAACAATATAATAACTCGCTCAGGTTCCAGCAATGACCAGACAGGATGGAGACACAACTGTTTTATATATTATGTACAGCCACAATCAAATAACCACCCACACTTTCCTTTCATCTCGCAAATAATCAGTATCATATCAAAATATAATCATACAACACCTCACGTCAACTCAACCCCCTCAATTATTATTATGGGGTGCCTGTAAAATCATACACGTGTTGTTCCTTATTACCAAGATATTTACCACGATGGATGGAAAGTGTTGGTGGTTATTTGATTGTGGCTGTACAGTACATTGTGTTATTTTCCCTATGTATTTGTACAGTCACGAGCACTAATGAGAATACATCTTTGGTTAATGCTTTGAATGGTCCAATTCGCCAACAAACTCCATCCATCCGTCCCATACAATCCCCCACCTCTTTCTCTCTCTTTCTCTCTCTCTCTCTCTCTCTCTCTCTCTCTCTCTGACCCCCATCCCCCAACCTCTCTTTCTATATATATATATACAGTGTTCGGACGCATTGCCTTCCACCGACTTCGGACACATTTTACGGATTCCAGAGAAAATAGGAAGACAGGCCGGGTATGTCTTCAAACACCCCCCCCCCCTCAACACACCCCCCTTGCCCTCCCCCCAACCCCCATCTCATCTCTCTGGATATAATTTTTTTTTTTTTCAATATTAAAAGTTTACCCAAGGATTATCTCATATTTTTTTTTTTTTTTTTACTCTTAACTGATTTTCTTTTGATGTTTTTGTATTCTAAAAGTTAGGCTATAAATTTTAGCTTTTCTGTAGTTCATAATAAATTTATCCCTGGAAATTGAGAGTCGCATTTTATTTTCTGTGTTGTCTACAGTAACGGGATATTAATTAATTATTATCTCTCAGTCTCTCTCCAACCCTTTCATTTCTTACTTCCTTTACGTTTCCAGTCCATCATTCTCTCTCTCTCTCTCTCTCTCTCTCTCTCTCTCTCCTCTCTCTCTCTCTCTCTCTCTCTCTCTCTCCTTCCTTCCGTCCCTCACATCTTCACTCTCTCTCTCACTTCTCCCATCCCTCATCCACCCTATCCCTCTCTCTCTCTCTCTCCTCCCATCCCTCAATCCACCCCTTCTCTCTCTTCATCATCTCTCTCTCTTCATCTTCCCCTCCCTCCTTCCCCTGACCCCATAATACCCATAAGAGACTTAGGTTTTTCTTACGTCGCTTCGCATTAGGGATATTCCTCTTGGTCTATTATCCCTGGGACCATTTTTATATTTTTCCTTCCCTTCCAATTCATTCTCCCTGTTCCGCTCTCTTACAAACCATATTATTATTATTATTTTCTGACATCTTAGTTTTTGTCCGTCCAACTTTGTGTGTGTGTGTGTGTGTGTGTGTGTGTGTGTGTGTCACTCTCTCTCTGTCTCTCTCATACACACACACACATATCCAGCACTCTCATAACACACAAATCCAATACACACACACACACACCTATCCCTGCCACCTTTTCTCTCTCTCTCTCCTCTCTCTCTCTCCTCTCTCTCTCTCTCTCTCTCTCCTCCTCTCTCTCTCTCACACACACACACACATTAAGGCACTCGTCGTCACCACTGGAAATAGACACCCACAGCAGGGGCACTCCATCCACCCAACCACCCAATCTTTTAATTATCGCCTCCCACAGACACTATTGGGCTGTATCGGCAACACAGATAGAGTATTGGGAGGCTTCGGCAACACAGTAAATACCAGGCCGGATTAAAACTATTGACAGGATGGCTGGTGGGGGGGGGGGGCGACGGGGGTAGGGCAGGGGAGGAGGGCTTTTCTGAATATTTGTGACGTCTCTTGAATCATTCCTCGCTCGTTTTCAGTTTCTCTTATTTATTTATTTTTCTCTTCTATCTGTGTGTTTTTGTGTTTTTTTAATTTATGTTTTTTGTACGTCTCTTTTGTTTTTAATATCACCTATTTTGTGTTTTTGTTTTTGTTTTCATTAGTTTTTTTCTGTATATTTTCCGTTTTTTTTCTTTTTAAATCTTTGTCCCTTTTTTCTGAGTATATTCTTCGTTGATTGGCCTACTTTTATTGCCTTTAATTTTTTTCCATATTTTCCATTTTTTTTTTTTTCTGTCATTCAATTTTTTTCTTGTTCCTCTCTTTCTCTTCGTGTTTTATTCCTCTCTCATTGTCGCCATTCCAAGTGTATTTATTATTATAATTCATATTTTTCTTGACACTCTTTCTTTCCACTTCTCATCTGTCTCATACTTTTCTCACTCGTGAATTTAATTATCTCATTCTCTCCCTCTTTTTTTATTAATTCCCTAAGGTGATACTTATTCTTCTCTCTCTCTGTTTATACCTTTCATTATATACCTTTCTTTCTCTTCCTCACTGTTTTATTATCCCTTTATCTTTATTTATTTTCTTTCTGATTCATTAAATTATATATTGTCGTGGTATACATAGTGTCTCTCTCTCTCTCTCTCTCTCTCTCTCTCTCTCTCTCTCTCTCTCTCTCTCTCTGTGTGTGTGTATATATATATGTGTATATATGTGTGTGTATATGTGTGTGTGTGTGTGTGTGTGTGTGCTTCCCTTTCCCTATACCGTAGTACTATCCTCATCACTATCACCATCTCCTCTCACAACACCAACATGGAACGTATATCCACGGTACTGCAACAATAGGCGATATCCCAATACCACTAACACCATCTGCATTGCCACACCGAACTAGACTAAATGCCCACAAATATTGAAGTATTGGTAAGGTTTCAGGACAAGAGAGAGAGAGAGAGAGAGAGAGAGAGAGAGAGAGAGAGAGGAAGGTGAGAGAGGCAGTTTTTGACCATATGATATAATAGAACTCCGCCTCGCCTTTTATTTGTTCGTCCTTTCTCAAATATTGTGTAGTCGGAAATTTTATACTCTGCTAGGAAGTCTCTGCTTTCAGTATTTAGCCACGATTCTGTTATGCCGATTATATCATAATTTTTCTGTGAAAGTTAATTCCTCTAAGTCTGTAAATTTGTTGTGGAATGCTGCGAGCATTAACGTAAAATACCTTTAAGCTATTTCGGTTTATTCTGTTTATTCGTTTTATGTTACCTGACCTTGACGTACCTGGGCAGTCCCGTTTTTTGTACGAGAGAGAGAGAGAGAGAGAGAGAGAGAGAGAGAGAGAGAGAGAGAGAGAGAGAGAGGAGAGAGAAGAGAGAGAGAGAGAGAGAGAGAGAGTTTACAAGGAGTTACAAGGAAAAGAAGTACCCTAGTGGGACCTTACGATCCATACAGAGAGGGTACCTGTGGGTTTAGTTGCGCAAGTAGGCGACCGTCCTCGAATGTGTCATGTGAAACCATCAAGGAACACTCGCACAACGGCTTAAACACCTAGACGGTGGTTTAAGGCTTTGTCTAATCTGGACTTGAACTGATCCACAGAGTTGCTGTTGACTACATCAGCAGGAAGCGAGTTCCAAGTACCGCAGATGCTGTATGTAAAAGAACTTACCACACAGATCACGGTTGTATCGCTTCAGTTCAAGTTTGTAGCCATGATTCCTGGTTGTGCCCTCACTGAGTTGGAAAATGTCCCTGTAGTCTACATTGTCAAAGCCTCGTAGTATTTTAAACACTTCGATAAGCTGACCACGCAGTCTCCGGGTTTCCAAAGAGAACAGATCGAGTTCTACCAACCGCTCTTTATAGCTCTTGTGTCTAAGAGAGGGTATAAGTTTGGTTGCCCTGGCTTGCACTCGTTCCAATCTAGCGATATCCTTTCGGTAAGAAGGACTCCAAAACTGGACTGCATAGCTCCAGGTGCGGTCGGACAAGGGAATTGTACAGACAAAGTACTATCTCCTTGTTCCGGTATCCAAACTGTCGCTTTATGTACCCTAACATCCTTTGAGCTTTCTTCTCAGCCTCAATACACTGCTTTGAGAACTTGAGGTCGCTAGTGATAGTTACACCCAAGTCTTTCTCAGTATCAGTGCTTACGAGAGCATTGCCCTTAAGGTTATACTCTGTTCGGGGGTTTCTGTGGCCTATATGCATAACTTTGCATTTGTTCACGTTAAATGGCATTTGCCACGTGTCAGGACCACTCCCCGATCTTCCTAAGATCTTCTTGTAAGCGGGTAGTATTTCCTTCTTTCGCGACATTCATACCAAGCTTAGTATCATCAGCGAATTTGGAAATCTTGGCAACCATGTCACCATCCATGTCATTAACATAGATGATAAACAGTAGTGGTCCCAGAACAGAACCTTGGGGAACACCGCTAGTAACGGGCACCCACTCTGAAGCCTGTCCATTCACTACCACCCCGCTTCCTGTCCATTCACTACCACCCGCTGCCGTCTGTCACTTAGCCAGTTCTCTATCCAATTTGCCACATTTCCGTCTATGCCAGTGCACGCACTTTCCGAAGGAGACGGCGGTGGGGTACCTTATCAAAGGCTTTCTGAAAGTCTAAGTAGACAACATCGACCGCTTTATCCCGATCATGCTCACTGAAAACAAAATGGAAGAATTCCACCAGATTTGTGAGGCATGACCGGTGCTGCCGGAACCATGCTGGGAACCCCTCAGTAGCAAATTTGATTCTAAGTGTGCCGTTATTTTGTCCACCATGATGCTCTCCATGAGTTTACAGACTATCGAGGTTAAACTGATGGGTCTGTAGTTTGACGGTTGGCTAGCATCTCCCTTCTTGAAGATAGGAGTCACCTCTGCCTCACGCCAGTCTCTAGGAACGCATCCAGTCTGGATTATCCTGTTGAAGACCATGCACAGGTGCCGTGATACTTCACCATGCACTTCTTTCAACACTCTAGGTAAGAACCCATCCGGACCGGGGGACTTGTTTGCTTTTAATTCAATTATTTTTCTCTCAATTTCTTCTTGGGTGAAGACCATTGACTCCAACTTCTCACTGAAGGAGTCCAAAGGTTCGGGAATGGGACCACTCTCCTCAGAGAACACTGAAGAGAAATACTCATTTAAGAGGTTAGCATTTTCTGCATCAGAGTGCATCAATGCTCCATCCTCATTCACCAAGGGACCGATCCTGCGTCGGATTGGTTTACGGCCATTCACATAACTGAAAAACTCCTTGGGGTTCTCTTTGCAGAGTCTAGCCACACGGACCTCCTCAGCACGCTTAGCCGCCCTTATTTTGGACTTCACGTTTCGATTCAGTCTTCTATGACCGTCAAAGTCCCCAGATGTCTTCGCTCGACGATACGCAGTTCTCCTCTCCCTCAGTAGGTTACGGATTTCCCGATTAAACCACTTCGGTTGAATGAACTTCTGACCTGTTCCCTTCAGAGGAATAAAGCGCGACTGAAGTTCCATGAAGGAAGACAAGAATGACCTCCACAGATCATCAGCACTCTCTCCCTCTTCTAGTTCCATTTCAGCAACGCTTTCACGAAGACCTGCAAAGTTCGCTCTCCCCATGTCTAATTTTCTATGCACCGGGGTCACGGACTCCATATTAGGGACCTTAACTGAAAATCTTATAAGCTTGTGGTCGCTTCCACCTATTTCTTCGTTTACAGAGAGGTCTTGAATGATGTCATCCTCGGAGGTGAGGACCAAGTCGAGTATGTTAGCACCTCTTGTTGGCTCCCTTACCCATTGAGTGAGGAATTCATCATTTACAAACTCCAAGAGTGGTGTGTTCTCGGCAGAGGGCTCTCTGGTTTCCCAGTCAACATGTGTGTTGAAGTCCCCCATAAGGATGCACACCCTGCCGTCCACTATTTCACCCAGCAACTGGTATAGGTCCCTGTCCATCTCATTGAGTTGTCCAGGGGGTCTATAAAGCAGCAGGGTTCTGTATTTTGCAGTGCCTATTTCTAGGTCAACTCCAAGGAGCTCGTGGTTCGATGTGATGTTGCAGGTCATCGATTTGATGGAGTTCTTTACATACAACAGCACACCACCACCCCCTCTGTCCTCTCTATCTTTGTGGAAGAGTTGGTAGCCTGGAATCACGAATTCCCCTTCAAGATCTCTGTCTGAGGTTCTCAACCATGACTCCGTTATGGCCACCATCTCGGGTTCCTCTGTCGCAACGAGGGCCCGCAGTTCCAAAAACTTGTTTCGGATGGACCTGGCGTTGAACAATAGAACCTTCAGGGAACCCCCAACTGCAGGGCTCCCTATACTCCTCCGTTTCCCGGTTTGGACATTGTCTTGGTAGTGCTGGGGATATCCTTCTTCAGGATCTCAGCGAATGTCTTCTCTGGGGTCACTCTAGCATAGCGACGAGGGCTCTCCTCCACGCTCGGTCGAGTGCTCCTGAGACATCGTCGGACGGCGTCTTCCATTAATTTGGAAAGCACTTCTTTCCCCTTTAGTGAGAGATGTGTACCATCCCTCTGGTAGAGGTCGTCTCTACCAAAGAGTGAGGTGTAGGGGTCCACAAAGAACACCCCCTCGGCAGTACACAAATCAGCCAGGCGCTGATTTACTGCAATGTTCTTTGACAGAGCAGTCCCTAAAGGGCCTCTCCTTGGGAGCATGCCAACAACTACCCTTCTGCGGGTTTTTAACCCACAGTCATCTACTGCACCGAGCACATCCGAGAGGACTCCTTCGGTCATGCCTACTCTACCATTTCTCAGGTAGATGTCATTACCACTCACCATGAGTGCAATGACAGCAGATCTGGACGTTTGGATCCTCTCAGCTTCCTTTCGGAGGTCAGCATTGCCACAACCTGGCAAACAATTCACCTTCACAGAAGTGTGAAGGCGATCTGCCATTAGGGGTTCCAGCCCTCGTGCCTGGGAATCACCTACAATGTGTATATCCACAGGCCTCTCCTTGGTAGGAGCACGAGATGCCTTGTGAGGAACCCGAGAGTGTTTTGAATTCCTGCCGGGCTCGTCACTTCCTCCAGGTTGCTTCTTCTTCGTCTTCTTTTCCTTCTTCATTTTCTTTTCCTTCTTATTTGATTCCTCACTTTCCTCTAATCCCTCCTCAATTGTCTTCTTGGGTTTTTCTTCTTCTCCATATTCCCCTCCTCTTTTCCATCACACTTTTCTGCAGTCTCTTTTCCTTCTGCAGTCTCTTCTCCCTCTTCATTGTTGCTGTTCTTCTTCTTGTTGTTCTTCTTCTTGTTGTTCTTTTTCTTGTTCTTCTTCTTCTTCTTCTTTACCGCCGTGGTGGAGCTCTCCGGTGAAGAAGCTCCTTGGACTGCCTTGTCTCTCACATGGCAGTCACACCTCTGTGAGTCCATTCGGAGAACTTCCTCCTTTATGGAGTTGTTCTCCTTCGTGAGCAGTGAGATGTGCTTCATCAACCTCTCCTCGAGTTTGCAAAAGTCGCAGACACTCGAGGAGTCTAGGTCGCTCGCACTCCTCCCGCTGAAGTCCTCACACCAGCGGTACACCTTGCATGTAGTACATGTAAATTTTCTTGCTGATGGACCAGTCATCTCGCTCTAATTCAATTTCAGACCAATAATATAAAAGAAAGGGTAGTGTGATTTGGTCTCGCATAAGTCTCATCCGCCTACTTCCAGAAGGTTTTCGGTCGTTCGGCCAACAGAAACCTTATGAGCCAAGCACACCAACCCTAAGGTCTCCCCTGGGTCGGACGGCCCCAATCGTGCCGCAGCTCCCAACTGAGCAGCACAAGAGTCCTAAGTAAATGGGACTCTGATTTTCGACAGGGGTGCTTGAAGTGTAACCGTCGTCCTACTAATCCCTACTAATCCTCCATCCGCGGCCAAACTTAAAGCAAATAGTAAAACTAAATGTCCACGACTTAATCCGAGATCTTTTACTGGCCTGGCAGCCAGCGAGGCACGAAAGCTCTCTCACCAAAGAGCAGTCGAGCCTTTAGGCACCTAAGAACGGTCACAGGGAGCTGGTCAGGCTTATTAATCTAAGAGAATACCTACGGGGGTCCTGAGGCATCTCCATTACTCGTACCCCACACGCCTGAGATCCCTTCAATCTCAGCCCTTTCGAAACCTGTGAGCGTTAAAAGGCGTTGTTTTAGGAGGTTCCAAAGCCTCCCTTCTCACACGGCATAAGGTAGCTGGTGAGGTCCTTAACAATAAAAACTTATATCGAAAGTGATGAAGATTTTTTTTTTTTTTTTTTTTTTTTTTTGTTAGGACAGTTGGAGAGCAGTTGTGAAACTTAATATTAACATGAAGATTTGAGATCCTAATAACGCTACCTTTCTGGCACGGGTAACCCAACTGGACTAAATGTCCCCCAGCATAGCTAGCAAAATTCAAACAGATCACACAAGCTCTCTCACCAACGGCAAGGTGGTTGTCGAGAGAGAGAGAGAGAGAGAGAGAGAGAGAGAGAGAGAGTGTGTGCGTGTGTGTGTGTGTGTGTGTGTGTGAGAGACAGAGAGACAGAGAGATAATTAGATAAACAAATAGACAGATAAAACACACACACACACACACACACACACACACACACACACACACACACACACACACACACACACACACAGACAATCAACCTCACATCACTCTGTAAAAATTCTCAATAAATAGAAATAAAACTTTACTTGTATAGGGTTAAAATGAAGTAGTATAGAATGTTGTTGTATGATATCAGTGAATATTGTGTTGGTAATCAAAGTCTTATTCGGGTATTTTCAAGGAGTGTGTGATTCGATAAACCTTTCGTATTCTGTGTGTGTGTGTGTGTGTGTGTGTGTGTGTGTGTGTGTGTGTGTGTGTGTGTGTGTGTTTTATTTATGAAAGTTACTCATAAATACCTGTGTGTGTGTGTGTGTGTGTGTGTGTGTGTGTTTTATTTATGTAAGATACTCATCAATACCTATGTGTGTGTGTGTGTGTGGTGTGTGTGTGTGTTTTATTTATGTAAGTTACTCATAAATACATATGTGTGTGTGTGTGTGTGTTTTATTTATGTAAGTTACTCATAAATACATATGTGTGTGTGTGTGTGTGTTTTATTTATGTAAGTTACTCATAATACCTATGTGTGTGTGTGTGTGTGTGTGTGTGTGTGTGTGTGTGTGTGTGTGTGTGTTTTATTTATGTAAGTTACTCAT
>JAWQEG010007951.1:20000-44998 GCA_033782935.1 Petrolisthes cinctipes
AAGTTTGGCCGCGGATGGAGGATTAGTAGGGATTAGTAGGACGACGGTTACACTTCAAGCACCCCTGTCGAAAAATCAGAGTCCCATTTACTTAGGACTCTTGTGCTGCTCAGTTGGGAGCTGCGGCACGATTGGGGCCGTCCGACCCAGGGGAGACCTTAGGGTTGGTGTGCTTGGCTCATAAGGTTTCTGTTGGCCGAACGACCGAAAACCTTCTAGAAGTAGGCGGATGAGACTTATGCGAGACCAAATCACACTACCCTTTCTTTTATATTATTGGTCTGAAATTGAATTAGAGCGAGATGACTGGTCCATCAGCAAGAAAATCTACAGTACTACATGCAAGGTGTACCGCTGGTGTGAGGACTTCAGCGGGAGGAGTGCGAGCGACCTAGACTCCTCGAGTGTCTGCGACTTTTGCAAACTCGAGGAGAGGTGATGAAGCACATCTCACTGCTCACGAAGGAGAACAACTCCTAAAGGAGGAAGTTCTCCGAATGGACTCGCAGAGGTGTGACTGCCATGTGAGAGACAAGGCAGTCCAAGGAGCTTCTTCACCGGAGAGCTCCACCACGGCGGTAAAGAAGAAGAAGAAGAACAAGAAAAGAGAACAACAAGAAGAAGAACAACAAGAAGAAGAACAGCAACAATGAAGAGGGAGAAGAGACTGCAGAAGGAAAAGAGACTGCAGAAAAGTGTGATGAAAAGAGGAGGGGAATATGGAGAAGGAAGAAAAACCCAAGAAGACAATTGAGGAGGGATTAGAGGAAAGTGAGGAATCAAATAAGAAGGAAAAGAAAATGAAGAAGGAAAAGAAAACGAAGAAGAAGCAACCTGGAGGAAGTGACGAGCCCGGCAGGAATTCAAAACACTCTCGGGTTCCTCACAAGGCATCTCGTGCTCCTACCAAGGAGAGGCCTGTGGATATACACATTGTAGGTGATTCCCAGGCACGAGGGCTGCAACCCCTAATGGCAGATCGCCTTCACACTTCTGTGAAGGTGAATTGTTTGCCAGGTTATGGCAATGCTGACCTCCGAAAGGAAGCTGAGAGGATCCAAACGTCCAGATCTGCTGTCATTGCACTCATGGTGAGTGGTAATGACATCTACCTGAGAAATGGTAAGAGTAGGCATGACCGAAGGGAGTCCTCTCGGATGTGCTCGGTGCAGTAGATGACTGTGGGTTAAAAACCCGCAGAAGGGTAGTTGTTGGCATGCTCCCAAGGAGAGGCCCTTTAGGGACTGCTCTGTCAAAGAACATTGCAGTAAATCAGCGCCTGGCTGATTTGTGTACTGCCGAGGGGGTGTTCTTTGTGGACCCCTACACCTCACTCCTTTGGTAGAGACGACCTCTACCAGAGGGATGGTACACATCTCTCACTAAAGGGGAAAGAAGTGCTTTCCAAATTAATGGAAGACGCCGTCCGACGATGTCTCAGGAGCACTCGACCGAGCGTGGAGGAGAGCCCTCCGTCGCTATGCTAGAGTGACCCCAGAGAAGACATTCGCTGAGATCCTGAAGAAGGATATCCCCAGCACTACCAAGACAATGTCCAAACCGGGAAACGGAGGAGTATAGGGAGCCCTGCAGTTGGGGGTTCCCTGAAGGTTCTATTGTTCAACGCCAGGTCCATCCGAAACAAGTTTTTGGAATGCGGGCCCTCGTTGCGACAGAGGAACCCGAGATGGTGGCCATAACGGAGTCATGGTTGAGAACCTCAGACAGAGATCTTGAAGGGGAATTCGTGATTCCAGGCTACCAACTCTTCCACAAAGATAGAGAGGACAGAGGGGGTGGTGGTGTGCTGTTGTATGTAAAGAACTCCATCAAATTGATGACCTGCAACATCACATCAAACCACGAGCTCCTTGGAGTTGACCTAGAAATAGGCACTGCAAAATACAGAACCCTGCTGCTTTATAGACCCCCTGGACAACTCAATGAGATGGACAGGGACCTATACCAGTTGCTGGGTGAACTAGTGGACGGCAGGGTGTGCATCCTTATGGGGGACTTCAACACACATGTTGACTGGGAAACCAGAGAGCCCTCTGCCGAGAACACACCACTCTTGGAGTTTGTAAATGATGAATTCCTCACTCAATGGGTAAGGGAGCCAACAAGAGGTGCTAACATACTCGACTTGGTCCTCACCTCAGAGGATGACATCATTCAAGACCTCTCTGTAAATGAAGAAATAGGTGGAAGCGACCACAAGCTTATAAGATTTTCAGTTAAGGTCCCTAATATGGAGTCCGTGACCCCGGTGCATAGAAAATTAGACATGGGGAGAGCGGACTTTGCAGGTCTTTGTGAAGGCGTTGCTGAAATGGAACTAGAGGAGGGAGAGAGTGCTGATGATCTGTGGAGGTCATTCTTGTCTTCCTTCATGAACTTCAGTCGCGCTTTATTCCTCTGAAGGGAACAGGTCAGAAGTTCATTCAACCGAAGTGGTTTAATCGGGAAATCCGTAACCTACTAAGGGAGAGGAGAACTGCGTATCGTCGAGCGAAGGCATCTGGGGACTTTGACGGTCATAGAAGACTGAATCGAAACGTGAAGTCCAAAATAAGGGCGGCTAAGCGTGCTGAGGAGGTCCGTGTGGCTAGACTCAGCAAAGAGAACCCCAAAGAGTTTTCAGTTATGTGAATGGCCGTAAACAATCCGACGCAGGATCGGTCCCTTGGTGAATGAGGATGGAGCATTGATGCACTCTGATGCAGAAAATGCTAACCTCTTAAATGAGTACTTCTCTTCAGTGTTCTCTGAGGAGAGTGGTCCATTCCCGAACCTTTGGACTCCTTCAGTGAGAAGTTGGAGTCAATGGTCTTCACCCAAGAAGAAATCGAGAGAAAAATAATCGAATTAAAAGCAAACAAGTCCCCCGGTCCGGATGGGTTCTTACCTAGAGTGTTGAAAGAAGTGCATGGTGAAGTATCACGGCACCTGTGCATGGTCTTCAACAGGGTAATCCAGACTGGATGCGTTCCTAGAGACTGGCGTGAGGCAGAGGTGACTCCTATCTTCAAGAAGGGAGATGCTAGCCAACCGTCAAACTACAGACCCATCAGTTTAACCTCGATAGTCTGTAAACTCATGGAGAGCATCATGGTGGACAAAATAACGGCACACTTAGAATCAAATTTGCTACTGAGGGGTTCCCAGCATGGGTCCGGCAGCACCGGTCATGCCTCACAAATCTGGTGGAATTCTTCCATTTGTTTTCAGTGAGCATGATCGGGATAAAGCGGTCGATGTTGTCTACTTAGACTTTCAGAAAGCCTTTGATAAGGTACCCCACCGCCGCCTCTTCGGAAAGTGCGTGCACTGGGCATAGACGGAAATGTGGCAAATTGGATAGAGAACTGGCTAAGTGACAGACGGCAGCGGGTGGTAGTGAATGGACAGGCTTCAGAGTGGGTGCCCGTTACTAGCGGTGTTCCCAAGGTTCTGTTCTGGGACCACTACTGTTTATCATCTATGTTAATGCCGTGGATGGTGACATGGTTGCCAAGATTTCCAAATTCGCCGATGATACTAAGCTTGGTATGAATGTCGCGAAGAAGGAAATACTACCCGCTTACAAGAAGATCTTAGGAAGATCGGGGAGTGGTCTGACACGTGGCAAATGCCATTTAACGTGAACAAATGCAAAGTTATGCATATAGGCCACAGAAACCCCGAACAGAGTATAACCTTAAGGGCAATGCTCTCGTAAGCACTGATACTGAGAAAGACTTGGGTGTAACTATCACCAGTGACCTCAAGTTCTCAAAGCAGTGTATTGAGGCTGAGAAGAAAGCCAAAGGATGTTAGGGTACATAAAGCGACAGTTTGGATACCGGAACAAGGAGATAGTACTTTGTCTGTACAATTCCCTTGTCCGACCGCACCTGGAGTATGCAGTCCAGTTTTGGAGTCCTTCTTACCGGAAGGATATCGCGAGATTGGAACGAGTGCAAGCCAGGGCAACCAAACTTATACCCTCTCTTAGACACAAGAGCTATAAAGATCGGTTGGTAGAACTCGACCTGTTCTCTTTGGAAACCCGGAGACTGCGTGGTCAGCTTATCGAAGTGTTTAAAATACTACGAGGCTTTGACAATGTAGACTACAGGACATTTTCCAACTCAGTGAGGGCACAACCAGGAATCATGGCTACAAACTTGAACTGAAGCGATACAACCGTGATCTGTGTGGTAAGTTCTTTACATACAGCATCTGCCGGTACTTGGAACGCGCTTCCTGCTGATGTAGTCAACAGCAACTCTGTAGATCAGTTCAAGTCAGATTAGACCAAAGCCTTAACCACCGTCTAGGTGTTTAAGCCGTTGTGCGAGTGTTCCTTGATGGTTCACATGACACATTCGAGGACGGTCGCCTACTTGCGCAAACTAAACCCACAGGTACCCTCTTTGTATGGATCGTAAGGTCTCCTAGGGTACTTCTTTCCTTGTAACTCCTTGTAACTCTCTCTCTCTCTCATACGTACGCATATCTGTTGTCTCTGTCCACCTTTGTCACACACACACACACACACACACACACACACACACACACACACAACACACAGAGGGAGAACACAGTCATGTATAAACAAACACACACCACACACACACATCACCATAATAATAATCATCATCATCACTCAGACCCCTATCAAGCAATATATTACACACACACACACACACACCACACACACACACACGCACACACACACACACACACACACACACACACATTAAACGTATAGTATATATGTATATGAATAAATCACACACACACACACACACACACACACACACACACACACACACACACACACACACACACACACACACACAAACACACACACACACCTATATGGAAGGGGCTTTTTGGGGGGGTGCGAGAGTAGGGGGACGGGCTTGGGAGGGGGGTTGGGGGAGTGCCGGGAATAGGGGGACAGGCTTGGAGTGTGTAGAAAGCCTGTCCCCTATTCTCGCACCCCCCTAACCCCCCCCCCATCCTGTCTTGATACATACATAGATAGATAGATAGATAGATAGATAAAGTAGATAGATAGATGTTAGATAGATAGGTAGATACATAGATAGATAGATAGATAGATAGATAAACAGATACAGTAGATAGATAGACGTTAGATAGATAGGTAGAGAGACTTATAGATAGATAAATAGACAGATACAGTAGATAGATATATAGATAGATACATAGATAGACGTTAGATGGATAGAGTAGACAGACCTTTAGATAGATAGATAGACAGACAGACAGACTTATAGATAGATAGATAGACAGACAGACTTAAAGATAGATAGATAGACAGACAGACCTATAGATAGATAGATAGACAGATAGACGTTAAACTTATAGATAGATAGATAGATAGACAGACTTAAAGATAGATAGATAGATAGATAGATAGACAGACAGACAGACTTAAAGATAGATAAACAGACCTATAGATAGATAGATAGATTGATAGACAGACAGACTAAAGGTAGATAGACAGACAGATAGACAGGTTATATATCAATGTTACCTAACCTTTCATCAGTTGCAAAATCACGTAACTCAATATTTCGCTTTGTGTAGGATAAAAACATAAATACATGAATAAAAACATTAAAAAAAAAACACACACACACAAAAAAAACAGCAATTCTATGGTTGGCGTGTGTATCAACATGTGTAACTAAACTATGTACACACACACACATGCATACACACACACACATGCATACACTCACACACACATACATAAATACACATATACACACATGCATACACTCACACACACATACGTAAATACACACACACACATACACATACACATACACACACATGCCACTCACACACACATACACACACACACATGCATAAATACACATACACACACACACGCACACACACACACATAGATGGTGTATGTATGTATGTATGTATGTATGTATGTGGTATGTGGTGCATACTCGTGTATAAGCCTCTTAAAGTCTTATATCCTGGTGGGGGGTGGAGGGGGGGATGGGGGTAGGGGGGTAGGAAGGGCTGAGAGATAGAGTAGGTAGGAGGGGAGGGGAGTCGGGAAAGTGAGGGAGGGAGTGAGGGAGGGAGGGAGGGAGGGAGGGATGGGTATAGGAAGAGGTTAGGGGGAGGGAGGGAGGGAGGGAGGGAGGGATGTATGTGGGAGGGAGGGAGGGGAATGGTGTAGAAAGGTTAGGGGGAGGGAGGGAGGGAGGGAGGGGGGGAGTGGGGGAGTGTGGGAGGGAGGGAGGGATGGGTATAGGAGAGGTTAAGGGGAGGGAGAGAGGGAGGGAAAGAGGAAATAAAAAGATCGGAGATATGTATGCAGTGTGTGTGTGTGTGTGTGTGTGTGTGTGTGTGTGTGTGTGTGTGTGTACAGTACGTATTTGTAAGTATGCAATGTGTGCGTGTCTGTGTGTGTATGTATGCAGTGTGGTGAGTGGGTGTATGAATGTATGTATAGTATGTATGTAACATATGCTGTGTGTACGTGTGTGTATGTATGCAGTGTGTGTATGTATGTATATATGCAACACTTAACACCTATAATTATTCAAAAAACATCTTCACATTCTCTCTATTTACATACTAATGAGTCCACCCCAAAACAATAACCATTATGTCTTAGTCAACTATATACACTACTATTAACATTATATATATCTAATTTTATCTATTTATATATATGGGTGTGTGTGTGTGTGTAATCAGTTATATACACCACTTTTAACATTACATAAATAATTTTTGTATTTATATATATATATGTGTGTGTGTGTGTGTAGTCACCTATATACACTACTTTCAACAATTTTTATATATGATTTTATCTATTTATATATATGGGTGTGTGTGTGTGTGTGTGTGTGTGTGTGTGTGTGTGTGTGTGTGTGTGTGTGTGTGTGTGTGTGTGTGTGTGTGTGTGTGTGTGTTGTGTGTGTGTGTGTGTGTGTGTGTGTGTGTTTCAATCTATCTGTCTATCTCTCTATCTGTCTATCTATCTATTGTTGAATGAATGAATGAATGAATGTGTGAGTCAGTGAATGAATGAAATAATGAGTGAGTCAGTGAATGAATGAAATAATGAGTGAATCAGTAAATGAATGAGTGAGTTAGTGAAAAAATAAATGACTGCCTTCCTTCCTTCATGAATATATGAAAATATAAATATAAATACTCATAATAATACAAAATAACAATAAGAGTCATAAGCTGGTAATTAAACGAGATAAATGATGCAATAATCCCAACTATAAAAATAAAAATAAAAATAAAAATAAAAATAATAATAATAATAATAATAATAATAATAATAATAATAATAATAATCCTGGTAATTACACGAGATAAATGATGCAATAATCCCAACTATAAAAATAAAATAATAATAATAATAATAATAATAATAATAATAGTAATAATAATAATAATAATAATAATAATAATAATAATAATAATAATAATAATAATAATAATAAAAAAATAGTGAAATAATTCCTTCCTTTATAATTACTACCATCTCTGTTTGTGTTATTTTAAAGGGAGATTCTCTTCTTGTTGGTGAATTGGAAGGTCTGTGATTCCTCCAAACTATGCCACGAAACAACAGACACCCTATTAGTACCATTAAGGGTGTCTGTCTGTCTGTCTGTCTGTCTGTCTGTCTGTCTGTCTGTCTGTCTGTCTGTCTGTCTGTCTGTCTGTCTGTCTGTCTGTCTGTTTCCTGGCATAGTTTGGAGGAATCAGTAGCCCTCTAATTTACCAACAAGAGAATCCCCCTTTTTTTTTTTAATTAAGATGATTAAGGGGATAATATAATTATATATAGTTTAGGTACAGTTGGACACATGAATGGGTGGTACAGCCCAAGTGAAAGATGGTCAATTTCTCCCAATATCAAGTTCCTTATTAGTGCCAAATAGGAGAGATCATGGGCAGAAGTCAGTATTGAGGATGGTAATAAAAAGCAAGTACCTGATAATAGACACTGGTTACTCAAATGGGACAATTATCTTTCACCTGGGCTGTACCACCCATTCATGTGTCCAACTGTACACTCGCAATCCAAAATATGTATCCAGGCATGCTTCGAATAGCCTGATCGAGTATTAATTAAGTGAACTCAAGCAAATATGAAACAGGATAAGCTGCGTTGTAATTGGTTCACTAGTATGTCAAATGATTCGAAAGTTCAACAAGACCTGGATACAAATTTTGGAAACAGGATCAGGGAAATAAAAATAATAGTGTTCTGCTGACTCCTTTAGCTCCCCTCACTTCCCTTCCTTCCCCTCTTTAAAATTTATTCCCCTTTCCCTTCCCTCCCCTTCCCTCTTTAAAATTCTCTCCACCCTTCCCTCCTCTTTTTAAAATTCACTCCCCCTTCCTTTCCCATCCCTTCCCTTCCCTTCCCTTCCCTTTCTTCTTTAAAACTTACTACCTCTTCCTTTCCCTTCCTTCCTCACTTTAAAATTCACTCCCCACTTCCTTTTCCCTCCCTTCCCATCCCTTCTCTTCTCTCCCTATCCCTTCCCCTTCCCTTTTCCTTTCTTTTCCCTTTTTAAAATTCACTCCCCCTTCCTTTCCTATCCCTTTCCCATCCCTTCCCTTCCTTCTCTTCCTTTCCTTTCCTCTTTAAAATGCCCTTCCTTTCTCTTCCCATCCCTTTCCCTTCTCTTTAAAATTCCCTTCCCATCCTTCCCATCCCTTCTCTTCCCATCCCTTCCCCTTCCCACTTAAAAAAATTCTCTCAACACAATATGATGTATGCTGATTGAAGAGCATTAAGGGACCCTGTGTGTGATGTATAGTCCAAGAGAATAATTGCAGGTAAACGAGTCCTTCAAATATTGCCACGAAACACACCCACCCACACACACACACACACCTATAGGGAAGGTGTTTGTTTCGTGGCACAGTGAGGAGTAATCTGAAGCCTCCAATTTTCTTACACGATCATAGGTGCGTGTATAAGCGAACCCAATCATTGTCCTTATGGTAATTTGAATAAGGGTGCATATTGTTTAAGTGAAGTTAACAGTAAGATTATTATTATTATTGTTGTTGTTGTTATTATCATTATTGATGTTATTATTGTTGTTATTGTTATTATTATTATTGTTATTGTTATTATTATTATTATTATTATTATTATTATTGATGTTATTATTGTTGTTATTGGTATTATTGTTATTATCATTATTGTTGTTATTGTTATTATTGTTATTATTGTTATTATTATTATTAGTAGTAGTAGTTGTTGTAGTTGTATTGTGATTATTGTTGTTATTGTTATTATTATTGTTATTATTGATATTATTGTTCTTGTTATTATTGTTTTTATTGTTATTATTTTGATTATTGATGTTATTGTAATTATTTTGCTATGTTTATTATTGTTATTGTTATTATTGCTATTATTGGTATCATTATATTGCTATTATTATAATATTATTGTAATTATTGTTCTACTACTACTACTACTACTACTACTACTACTACTACTACTACTACTACTACTACTACTACTACTACTACTACTACTACTACTACTACTACTACTACTACTACTACTACTACTACTACTACTACTACTACTACTACTACTACTACTCCTCCTCCTCCTCCTCCTCCTCCTCCTCCTCCTCCTCCTCCTCCTCCTCCTCCTCCTCCTCCTCCTCCTCCTCCTCCTACTACTACTACTACTACTACTACTACTACTACTACTACTACTATTACCACTACCACTGATAATAATAATGATAATGAAGATAGTAGTTCTGATATATTTAAAATTTTTCTGGTTGCAAAGAGATTAGTAATATATAAGGAAGATACATTAAGCTTTCTCTCTCTTCCCCCTCACATCAAACTCACACTTTTCAACACACTATTAATTATTAGTATGATTAGTGCTCATCTTACAGGCAGAGAGAGAGAGAGAGAGAGAGAGAGAGAGAGAGAGAGAGAGAGAGAGAGAGAGAGAGAGAATGATCTTCCTTTACACTAATACTGAGAGAGAGAGAGAGAGAGAGAGAGAGAGAGAGAGAGAGAGAGAGAGAGAGAGAGAGAGAGAGAGAGAATTATCTTCCTTTACACTAATACTGAGAGAGAGAGAGAGAGAGAGAGAGAGAGAGAGAGAGAGAGAGAGAGAGAGAGAGAGAGAGAGAGAGAGAGAAGGGGGGGGGGAGAGTGAAAGTGTGTGTGTGGGTGGGTGGGTGGATAGGTGTGAGTGTGTGTTTCAGAGAGAGAGAGAGAGAGAGAGACAGAGAGAGAGAGAGAGTGTGTATGAGACTTGGTGGCTTCTGATTCCTCCTGACTATATTATGCCACGAAACAAACTCCTCCATATAAGTGTGTGTGTGTGTGTGTGTGTGTGTGTGTGTGTAAGTGTGTGTGTGTGTTTCGTGGCCATATTTGAAGGCCTCGCTTACCCCCAATTATTATGAAGGTTATTATTGATATTATATTATATACGATTTGCACCTCTCTCTCTCTCTCTCTCTCTCTCTCTCTCTCTCTCTCTCTCTCTCTCTCTCTCTCTCTCTCTCTCACTAAGTAACTCACACTTCCACTCACACTCTTACCTACCAGTTAATGAGAGAGAGAGAGAGAGAGAGAGAGAGAGAGAGAGAGGCAATGAAGGGATAATGAGAAGCACGAAAACGCCTCTGCCTGACTCAATAATGGAAAGAGAGAGTTACAAGGAGTTACAAGGAAAAGAAGTACCCTAGGGGACCTTACGATCCATACAAAGAGGGTACCTGTGGGTTTAGTTGCGCAAGTAGGCGACCGTCCTCGAATGTGTCATGTGAAACCATCAAGGAACACTCGCACAACGGCTTAAACACCTAGACGGTGGTTTAAGGCTTTGTCTAATCTGGACTTGAACTGATCCACAGAGTTGCTGTTGACCACATCAGCAGGAAGCGCGTTCCAAGTACCGCAGATGCTGTATGTAAAGAACTTACCACACAGATCACGGTTGTATCGCTTCAGTTCAAGTTTGTAGCCATGATTCCTGGTTGTGCCCTCACTGAGTTGGAAAATGTCCCTGTAGTCTACATTGTCAAAGCCTCGTAGTATTTTAAACACTTCGATAAGCTGACCACGCAGTCTCCGGGTTTCCAAAGAGAACAGGTCGAGTTCTACCAACCGATCTTTATAGCTCTTGTGTCTAAGAGAGGGTATAAGTTTGGTTGCCCTGGCTTGCACTCGTTCCAATCTCGCGATATCCTTCCGGTAAGAAGGACTCCAAAACTGGACTGCATACTCCAGGTGCGGTCGGACAAGGGAATTGTACAGACAAAGTACTATCTCCTTGTTCCGGTATCCAAACTGTCGCTTTATGTACCCTAACATCCTTTGGGCTTTCTTCTCAGCCTCAATACACTGCTTTGAGAACTTGAGGTCGCTGGTGATAGTTACACCCAAGTCTTTCTCAGTATCAGTGCTTACGAGAGCATTGCCCTTAAGGTTATACTCTGTTCGGGGGTTTCTGTGGCCTATATGCATAACTTTGCATTTGTTCACGTTAAATGGCATTTGCCACGTGTCAGACCACTCCCCGATCTTCCTAAGATCTTCTTGTAAGCGGGTAGTATTTCCTTCTTTCGCGACATTCATACCAAGCTTAGTATCATCGGCGAATTTGGAAATCTTGGCAACCATGTCACCATCTACGTCATTAACATAGATGATAAACAGTAGTGGTCCCAGAACAGAACCTTGGGGAACACCGCTAGTAACGGGCACCCACTCTGAAGCCTGTCCATTCACTACCACCCGCTGCCGTCTGTCACTTAGCCAGTTCTCTATCCAATTTGCCACATTTCCGTCTATGCCCAGTGCACGCACTTTCCGAAGGAGGCGGCGGTGGGGTACCTTATCAAAGGCTTTCTGAAAGTCTAAGTAGACAACATCGACCGCTTTATCCCGATCATGCTCACTGAAAACAAAATGGAAGAATTCCACCAGATTTGTGAGGCATGACCGGTGCTGCCGGAACCCATGCTGGGAACCCCTCAGTAGCAAATTTGATTCTAAGTGTGCTGTTATTTTGTCCACCATGATGCTCTCCATGAGTTTACAGACTATCGAGGTTAAACTGATGGGTCTGTAGTTTGACGGTTGGCTAGCATCTCCCTTCTTGAAGATAGGAGTCACCTCTGCCTCACGCCAGTCTCTAGGAACGCATCCAGTCTGGATTATCCTGTTGAAGACCATGCACAGGTGCCGTGATACTTCACCATGCACTTCTTTCAACACTCTAGGTAAGAACCCATCCGGACCGGGGGACTTGTTTGCTTTTAATTCGATTATTTTTCTCTCGATTTCTTCTTGGGTGAAGACCATTGACTCCAACTTCTCACTGAAGGAGTCCAAAGGTTCGGGAATGGGACCACTCTCCTCAGAGAACACTGAAGAGAAGTACTCATTTAAGAGGTTAGCATTTTCTGCATCAGAGTGCATCAATGCTCCATCCTCATTCACCAAGGGACCGATCCTGCGTCGGATTGGTTTACGGCCATTCACATAACTGAAAAACTCCTTGGGGTTCTCTTTGCAGAGTCTAGCCACACGGACCTCCTCAGCACGCTTAGCCGCCCTTATTTTGGACTTCACGTTTCGATTCAGTCTTCTATGACCGTCAAAGTCCCCAGATGCCTTCGCTCGACGATACGCAGTTCTCCTCTCCCTTAGTAGGTTACGGATTTCCCGATTAAACCACTTCGGTTGAATGAACTTCTGACCTGTTCCCTTCAGAGGAATAAAGCGCGACTGAAGTTCCATGAAGGAAGACAAGAATGACCTCCACAGATCATCAGCACTCTCTCCCTCCTCTAGTTCCATTTCAGCAACGCCTTCACGAAGACCTGCAAAGTCCGCTCTCCCCATGTCTAATTTTCTATGCACCGGGGTCACGGACTCCATATTAGGGACCTTAACTGAAAATCTTATAAGCTTGTGGTCGCTTCCACCTATTTCTTCATTTACAGAGAGGTCTTGAATGATGTCATCCTCGGAGGTGAGGACCAAGTCGAGTATGTTAGCACCTCTTGTTGGCTCCCTTACCCATTGAGTGAGGAATTCATCATTTACAAACTCCAAGAGTGGTGTGTTCTCGGCAGAGGGCTCTCTGGTTTCCCAGTCAACATGTGTGTTGAAGTCCCCCATAAGGATGCACACCCTGCCGTCCACTAGTTCACCCAGCAACTGGTATAGGTCCCTGTCCATCTCATTGAGTTGTCCAGGGGGTCTATAAAGCAGAAGGGTTCTGTATTTTGCAGTGCCTATTTCTAGGTCAACTCCAAGGAGCTCGTGGTTCGATGTGATGTTGCAGGTCATCGATTTGATGGAGTTCTTTACATACAACAGCACACCACCACCCCCTCTGTCCTCTCTATCTTTGTGGAAGAGTTGGTAGCCTGGAATCACGAATTCCCCTTCAAGATCTCTGTCTGAGGTTCTCAACCATGACTCCGTTATGGCCACCATCTCGGGTTCCTCTGTCGCAACGAGGGCCCGCAGTTCCAAAAACTTGTTTCGGATGGACCTGGCGTTGAACAATAGAACCTTCAGGGAACCCCCAACTGCAGGGCTCCCTATACTCTTCCGTTTCCCGGATTGGTCATTGTCTTGGTAGTGCTGGGGATATCCTTCTTCAGGATCTCAGCGAATGTCTTCTCTGGGGTCACTCTAGCATAGCGACGAGGGCTCTCCTCCACGCTCGGTCGAGTGCTCCTGAGACATCGTCGGACGGCGTCTTCCATTAATTTGGAAAGCACTTCTTTCCCCTTTAGTGAGAGATGTGTGCCATCCCTCTGGTAGAGGTCGTCTCTACCAAAGAGTGAGGTGTAGGGGTCCACAAAGAACACCCCCTCGGCAGTACACAAATCAGCCAGGCGCTGATTTACTGCAATGTTCTTTGACAGAGCAGTCCCTAAAGGGCCTCTCCTTGGGAGCATGCCAACAACTACCCTTCTGCGGGTTTTTGACCCACAGTCGTCTACTGCACCGAGCACATCCGAGAGGACTCCTTCGGTCATGCCTACTCTACCATTTCTCAGGTAGATGTCATTACCACTCACCATGAGTGCAATGACAGCAGATCTGGACGTTTGGATCCTCTCAGCTTCCTTTCGGAGGTCAGCATTGCCACAACCTGGCAAACAATTCACCTTCACAGAAGTGTGAAGGCGATCTGCCATTAGGGGTTCCAGCCCTCGTGCCTGGGAATCACCTACAATGTGTATATCCACAGGTCTCTCCTTGGTAGGAGCACGAGATGCCTTGTGAGGAACCCGAGAGTGTTTTGAATTCCTGCCGGGCTCGTCACTTCCTCCAGGTTGCTTCTTCTTCGTCTTCTTTTCCTTCTTCATTTTCTTTTCCTTCTTATTTGATTCCTCACTTTCCTCTAATCCCTCCTCAATTGTCTTCTTGGGTTTTTCTTCCTTCTCCATATTCCCCTCCTCTTTTCCATCACACTTTTCTGCAGTCTCTTTTCCTTCTGCAGTCTCTTCTCCCTCTTCATTGTTGCTGTTCTTCTTCTTGTTGTTCTTCTTCTTGTTGTTCTTTTTCTTGTTCTTCTTCTTCTTCTTCTTTACCGCCGTGGTGGAGCTCTCCGGTGAAGAAGCTCCTTGGACTGCCTTGTCTCTCACATGGCAGTCACACCTCTGCGAGTCCATTCGGAGAACTTCCTCCTTTAGGGAGTTGTTCTCCTTCGTGAGCAGTGAGATGTGCTTCATCAACCTCTCCTCGAGTTTGCAAAAGTCGCAGACACTCGAGGAGTCTAGGTCGCTCGCACTCCTCCCGCTGAAGTCCTCACACCAGCGGTACACCTTGCATGTAGTACATGTAAATTTTCTTGCTGATGGACCAGTCATCTCGCTCTAATTCAATTTCAGACCAATAATATAAAAGAAAGGGTAGTGTGATTTGGTCTCGCATAAGTCTCATCCGCCTACTTCCAGAAGGTTTTCGGTCGTTCGGCCAACAGAAACCTTATGAGCCAAGCACACCAACCCTAAGGTCTCCCCTGGGTCGGACGGCCCCAATCGTGCCGCAGCTCCCAACTGAGCAGCACAAGAGTCCTAAGTAAATGGGACTCTGATTTTTCGACAGGGGTGCTTGAAGTGTAACCGTCGTCCTACTAATCCCTACTAATCCTCCATCCGCGGCCAAACTTAAAGCAAATAGTAAAACTAAATGTCCACGACTTAATCCGAGATCTTTTACTGGCCTGGCAGCCAGCGAGGCACGAAAGCTCTCTCACCAAAGAGCAGTCGAGCCTTTAGGCACCTAAGAACGGTCACAGGGAGCTGGTCAGGCTTATTAATCTAAGAGAATACCTACGGGGGTCCTGAGGCATCTCCATTACTCGTACCCCACACGCCTGAGATCCCTTCAATCTCAGCCCTTTCGAAACCTGTGAGCGTTAAAGGGCGTTGTTTTAGGAGGTTCCAAAGCCTCCCTTCTCACACGGCATAAGGTAGCTGGTGAGGTCCTTAACAATAAAAACTTATATCGAAAGTGATGAAGATTTTTTTTTTTTTTTTTTTTTTTTTTGTTAGGACAGTTGAAGAGCAGTTGTGAAACTTAATATTAACATGAAGATTTGACAACTCTTAGTCAGGATCCTAATAACGCTACCTTTCTGGCACGGGTAACCCAACTGGACTAAATGTCCCCCAGCATAGCTAGCAAAATTCAAACAGATCACATAAGCTCTCTCACCGACGGCAAGGTGGTTGTCTTGAGAGAGAGAGAGAGAGAGAGAGAGAGAGAGAGAGAGAGAGAACAAATGGTAATGTTTCCTTTACCTTCATGTTTAAAGGGGAATACAATTGTCAAGAGGAGTACCGTATGCATATTATTATTTTATTATTATTTCTTACTTAGCTCTCTCTCTCTCTGTCTCTGTCTCTCTCTCTCTCTCTCTCTCTCTCTCTCTCTCTCTCTCTCTCTCTCATGGGGGACTTTACTACAGATGAAGAGCGAATGAGTGGTATCCTTAACACTTTCTTTGCATCAGTCTTTACTACAGAAAACCCGAACGATATACCAGCAGTAACAACAGTCCAAAATGAAAATACCGAGGTATTAAGTAATATCAGCATTACAGAAAGGGACGTAATAAAATGTATTGGTAAATTAAATGTAAATAAGTCACCTGGGCCAGACACGATCTCCCCTCGCGTATTAAAGGAAGCAAAAAGCGAAATAGTAATACCTCTGACTCTGCTCTTTAACTATTCTTTACACACTGGAACAATACCTGACGAATGGAAGCTCGCTAACGTAACACCAATATTTAAAAAAGGCAGCAAATCTCTACCTAGCAACTATCGCTCTATCAGCCTAACCTCAGTCGTATGCAAAATGCTAGAGACAATCATACGAGATAAACTTACAAATCACTTAGAGGAAAACAACTTACTTAGAGACACTCAACACGGTTTTCGTAATAAACGCTCTTGCCTAACGAACCTATTAGACTTTTTAAATGACATTTTCAATGAATACGATAAGAATAAAGCAGTAGACATAATTTATCTAGATTTCCAAAAGGCCTTTGACAAAGTTCCCCATAAACGCTTAATAACTAAATTAAAATCACACAGAATCCAAGGCGATACCGTAAGATGGATAGAGAACTGGCTAAGCAACCGTAAACAACGCGTGGTAATAAATGGAAAATCTTCTAGTTGGACTGATGTTACGAGCGGGGGTGCCACAGGGGTCAGTTTTAGGGCCAATTCTATTCCTAGTTTACATAAACGACATAGACGAAGGCCTCTCATGTATAATATCGAAGTTTGCCGACGACACCAAAATTGCAAATACAGTACTCACTAACGCACAGACTAAAGAAATGCAAGATAATCTCGATAAATTGTCAAATTGGGCGAAAACTTGGCAAATGTCCTTCAATTCAGATAAATGTAAAGTGCTCCACATCGGACATCGTAACGTAGCAGCAAACTACTCGTTAAATGGTAAGCAACTCAAAAGCGTGGATCGAGAGACAGACTTAGGGGTAACAGTATCAAGTAACCTAAAACCCAGTCAGCAGTGTACGGAAGTAATTAAGAAAGCAAATAAAACTATCGGCTTTATCGGCAGAGCATTCGAGTTTAAATCTAAAGACACAATCCTCACTTTGTATAATTCCTTGGTCCGTCCCCTTATGGAGTATTGTGTTCAAGCCTGGTGCCCGTACTATCAGAAAGATATAGCAAAATTGGAACGAGTCCAACGTAGAGTTACTAAAATGATACCAAGTCTGAGAAATAAAACGTACGATGAGCGGCTAAGCGAATTAAATCTATTCCCATTGATACAACGTAGACTGAGAGGTGACTTAATCCAGGTATTTAAAATAATCAAAGGCATAGATAATATGGACTGCACCAAATATTTCACTATTGATCAATCAAACTACACGAGAGGAAACGGCTGCAAAATCATAGGTAAATCTTTTAATTCACACGAATCAAAGAATTTCTTTTTTAACCGAGTCGTCAACTTATGGAATGGGCTTCCCCGTAATGTAATAGACTGTAACACCGTAGACAGCTTCAAACGTCGCTTAGATAAACACCTTGCGTCTAATCCCCGACTTGCAATGTTTACTAATGAATAATTTTTGCCCATTACAGGTGGCAAGTTAGCCAAATTTCACCTACTTTCCATCTTTCCTATAAAATTTCCTTGTGGAGTATTTCTGCCAACCCCACAAGGTTCCCATTCCTGACTTTATTTCCGGTACGGCTCAGGCCGGAGGGATTGGAGGGTGGGGAGAGAGCCTTCTACTTTGCTATCCTTACCTACGACTATCACTGGGGAGTAATTCATTCTCTACCAGTAACCTTCTAATCAGGTCACCTCGTTTGGACCGTAAGGTCTGTTGTGCTCTGTGTTTCTATGTAACTCTATGTAACTCTCTCTCTCTCTCTCTCTCTCTCTCTCTCTCTCTCTCTCTCTCTCTCTCTCTCTCTCTCTCTCTCTCTCTCTCTCTCTCTCTCTCTCTCTCTCTCTCTCTCTCTCTCTCTCTGTGTGTGTGTGTGTGTGTGTGTGTGTGTGTGTGTGTGTGTGTGTGTGTGTGTGTGTGTGTGTGTGTGTGTGTGTGTGTGTCACGCCTCCATTACATTATTTTTCCTTTCTCTCTCTTTCTGTCTATTTCTTACTAGGTCATTGTACTCATCATCGTTATTATCGTCGTCATCATGACAACCACCACCACCATTGTCATCATCATCATCATCATCACAACCACAATTATCACCACCACCATCATCATCATCATCATCGTCATCATTAATTCCCTTTCGAAACACCCTTAGAATTAGTGATACACGAACCAAAATTACGTAAGGGGAAGATTAATAAGAAAACTGAAAATGCCCCCAATGCTAGTTTTTCTCCATCTATTACACTCAGTCATAACGTCATCCATTACTTACCAATAATGTGTGTGTGTGTGTGTGTGTGTGTGTGTGTGTGTGTGTGTGTGTGTGTGTGTGTGTGTGTACTTCCTTCCCTTCCTCCTGTAAGTGCCTTGGAAGGGGCTGTGTGGTACTGAAGGTCAAAGCGATTATCTGCCAAAATTGGTTGTTTTAAAAAGAATTACAGCTGGTGGTCAGGTTCGAGTTACTAGGGTTTGGGAGGAGAGGAGGTGCTGGAGGGAGAGAGAGGGGGGGGGGGGGAGTACATTGTGATTGGTCGGGGTAATGTTATAGTTCTGTATATTTTAGATCACTACTGCTACACTTATTATACCTTATTTTCCTCTTTCGTCTCGTGCCTTCTTTAATTTTCAATCTAGTCTCTGTCTGTCTGTCTCTCCCTCTTTACACACACACACACACACACACACACACGAGGTAGAACATAAATATCCTTTACGTTTATGACCTGGTTCAATCCATGGGTCCCTCTTGTACTCTGTTGATGCCCCAGATGAAGGTTGGACGGCCCATGCCACCTTGACTCCACCCCTACTTCACCCTCATCCTGGGAGTTGTAACTTATCCAACCTTTTGCCCTGACCCGACACACATTTTCCTTACCTGTAACAACACCACCACCATCACCCACCACCCTATACCCTCTGCCTACCACCCTATACCCTCTGCCCACCACCCTATACCCTCTGCCCACCACCCTATACCCTCTGCCCACCACCCTATACCCTCTGCCCACCACCCTATACCCTCTGCCCACCACCCTATACCCTCTGCCTACCACCCACCACCCTCTACTACCCACTTCCCTTTACCCACCTACTATCCACTACCACCAACATATAATATCATCACCTAATATCTGCTGCTCAATGTCTACCGCCCACTACCCTGTTTCTATCACCCACTATCACAAACTGTATACTTCATAACACCCACAGTTTTCCTTCCTCCTCTTCCTATTTCTCTTCGTTATCTGTTTCCCGAGTCAGCTGAATGTCACCAATCGAGGGTTCTATGGTAAATAGTATTAAAATAACGCACCGAGATAATGAGTATACTGTATATACATTTTGCATTTATGATAGGCGCTGTGTTTTAAATTGTCAAAACGGCGGTGTGACAAGTAGATTTTAAAAAATTCTTCACATTGTCAAACGTATTTGTTGCCAACTGGTGCTCTGAATAACCAGTACGGTAGTTATTTGTATTTTTGTTATATTCTTAGTTACTTAGAACTCGTTTTGTATATCAGACGGTGAGCTTCATTATCATTTCCCTCTAAATATACCGACATTGAGACGAATACAAATACCCATTAACTTATACAGCCACAGTTGCAAGCAAGTGTATTTACATTCTGTGGTGTAAGCATAAAATAGACGAACACGATTGATTTAAAGGAAAAGTAGGACAGAACTTTGTAGGACCAGGTAATATTTTCAGCTTTCGATTAGGACGACGTTTGAGTAGGCTTTTAGTTCCGAGAGATTACAGAGTCGTACGTCATGTCAAATTTGGACAATAGATGGCGTGCTTGCGAGTAGTTAAAAATGATAAATTGAAAGGAGGAGGAGGAGTAGGAGGGTGATCCAGCCATTTTTAAAGATGCTCGAGTTCACTATGTTTGATTTTAGTCGGATTTACAAGACTGGTTTCGCTCTTATGCCTCGAATATTGAATAAAAGTGTTGGAATTTATTATGACCACTCCATTTTCAATTCATCAGTAAAGTCGACTGGCAGGCGTGGTTGACCCAGCCAAGCACCTCAACATGTTTAGCTTTACCTAACCTAACCTAACCCTACCCTCTCCGACCCTTGTACCCAACCTAGCCAAACCCACACAGACCCAATACGATTCACATTAATTAAACTATGAAGGAATTTTAAAGTACAGTACTTAATTCTTTGCTGCCTTTTAAAGCTTTAGATATCAGTCTTTAAACACATAATGTACTGTACAGTCGCGGACTAATCCTGTCACTCACATTCATCTGAGAGTGAGTGAGTGAGTGAGTGAGTGAGTGAGTGAGTGAGTGAGTGAGTGAGAATATTGCTCTGTACAATTGTAAGTTGCATGGAAACTGAAAAAATCAAATATTGTGTTGTTTACGAGGACTGGAGGTGAGACAGAGAGTGGAGGAGACTGTGAGATCATGAGAACACATACACACACACACACACACACACACACACACACACACACACACACACACAGTTCTTCATCATTGCTGGTAATGTAGAGGGTCCGCCTTACCTTACCTAAACCTTACCTCATCCTCCTCCCTCCCTCCCTCCCTCCCTGTCTTTGTCTCCTTCTCTTCCTTATCCTTTATCCTCACTTGTTCATCCTCCTTCCTTCCACCTTATTTTATCTTTCCCTTCCTTTCTTCCCACACCTTTTTACCTTTTTCACCCTCCTTTTCTCTTTCACCCTCATGCCTTTTTTCTTTCTCCCTCCTTCCTCCCTCTTTTTTCATCATTCTCTCCTCTCTTAGCTCCCCTTCCTCCCTCTCTCCTCTCTTAGTTCCTCCTTCATGCCTCTCTCTTCCCTTAGCTCCCCTTTCCTCCCTCTCTCCTCTTAATTCCCCCTTCATCCCTCTCTTAATCCCTCTTCCTCCCTCTCTCCTCTCTCAGTTCCCCTTCATGCCTCCCTTCCTCCCTCTCTCCTCTCTTAATTCCCCCTTCATGCCTCCCTTCCCTCCCGTCTGCCTGTACACAACTGTCACCACCCAGACCTGGACCACCCATGTGATGCTGTCTCTTCCCCTAAGTAAAGTCCAGGGTCACAATTATCTCGCATAAACATACATTATCTTGCACAGACACCACACTGACATAGACGTATATTATCTCTTATTTAATTATTGACATCTCTCTGTGTCCCAATCTCTGCCCAGAAAATGGTATATAATATTATATATGTAAGTTGGCCTTCCTGTCAATCATTCAGTCTGCTTTCCATATCAAGTCTCCCCCCGCCTTCCTGATCTTCAACGTCACCATATCTACTATACCCTTGCCTCTATACTTCCAATTTAAGTCCCCCTGCCTCCTATCAAAACTCCCTCTACTTCCTACAGACTCTTCCTCACACCTGCCTTTCCCTTCTCTATAGGCTCAGTTGGTCTGTAGCGGTTTGAATATCCTTTGTATACCTCTCTATTCCCTGTCTCCTCTACATCCACACACACCCTTCATCATCCCTGTGTATACTCTGTCCATCAGTTCCTAGTATTCTTCTCTTCTCCATGCCCGCCCAACATTCCACACTCCCCTATCCTCCACCCTTCCATTTCCAGTCTCCTCCCCTCTATCTCCTCCTTACCCATTACTATTCCACTCCCCCAACCGATTCGAATCTCACCGGACACGACTTTTGGGTTACAATCGCCGGGGTCCGCGACTTTCCATCATCTACGCCCCCACTGTCATTTTCCCAAAGTCTCTCATGGGTCGGTGCAGCTTGTTCTGTTCACCTTCTTCCCAGTTTGTTTATTTGAGCATAACCAAAACTTGACCTGACTTAACGTGGATCCAATTTATCATAACATAACCTGCAAAAAACGTGGGTAATACTTTAATTAAAGGTGTTGCGTGTTCCTTCGGACCCAATACAATCATCCATTTCTTCTCTTCAACTGTCCCCCCATTCCTTCTTCGTTCTTCATACTTGCTGTCCCTCCTCTCTGTCTCCTTCTCCCTTATGGCACAAGATTTTCCTGACCTAGTACAGTCCTCTCTCTTTCCCACTAAATAATCTCCTGACCAAGTCCAACATTCTTAGACATGGTTGATACACTTGTGGTATTCATATTATTTTGTGATGCAGCGTTTCAAGTTTGTATTAAGTGTATTGATAATGTCAGATGTTTGGTTGCTTTATTCACTGAGGATGGCCAAAAAATTCTGACCGAGTTGCCTGAGTGTGTGTTATATAAGCATCCATTGTCCCCCTTTTGGTCTGAGAAACAATGGTGGACTTATTACTAAACAATGTAGCCGCTGATGCCACTTGGAAATTCCCCGTGACATAAGAGACTTGGGGACACGTTAATTCTTGTCCCTCACCCTCACCAACAATTGTTCGATTCATCAGCATGTTGGCTCCAAGATCCGGGACTTACTGATTGCAGTGCTTGAAAAATTGCACGTAAGTTATGAGACGTGCAAATTTGCTTAATATGCTTCAATTAAGGTACAGATAGTCTGTATCCAGTTGAAATTCACCAAAAATGGAGCCGCGACGTGGAAACTATACAATTCACATCACCTGCATTCAATAGAAGTTTTTAGGACAGGAGTGTTCAATGTGTGGCGACTCTCACCACACCAAATGTCCTTATTATAATTATCTGTTTCCAATGTGTTATGTTTCAGTCAGTTTCTACCCATCAGCAGCCAATCACTAAAAGCTTGGGAAATGCAAAAAACTACAAATAATTCTTTATAACCAACAGAGAGAATTCGGAAAAATCAAGAACCGTTATCGCTCGAACAATTGGAGATTATTGTAGAAAAATAATAGTTATACCGATTGAAGAAGAATCGAACCGTTCCCAAAGAATAGTTGCAAAAAACGAAGAATTTTCCCCCGTTGGGTAAATAATGTGTGTACCGAGTGTCACATGAATCCCCGCCAGGCCAGACCCCGAGTCCGGCTTTTACCTCATTACGTATGATCGAAAATTATACTCTTAAAAGGGGAATAATTAGGAGTTCGTGGGGCACCGTAAATAATGGTGGGGATAATTACTCTCCGTGAGGTCATTACTCAGCCGATAATTAATTCAACGTGAGGCTGCGTTATAAACAATTATTTCAGCATCGAAGGAGGAGAGGGGAGAATAGAATAGAATAGAAGGGGGAGGGAGATATGTGTGCATTCGGTATAATAGGGATATGAAGGGTATTGTGAATGTCTATGAAGGGGCATTGTGTTGATGCAGGATAGTGAGATAGTGAGAGGTTTCAATAGCTCATGAAGTTAGTGTTCATAGATACTAAGAGATTTTGAAAGGATATGATGTTCACTAAGTGTTTATGTATGGCAAATGAGAATTATATAAATGTTTTAATAAGACACTGAATGGGCATATAATAATGAGAACTAAGAGATATTGGAAAGTTAAGAAAAAATATTGACTGTGGGAATGTGTGATATAGATATTGAATGATGATTTATGAGGTGGAGCAGAACGATACCACATGGTTAATGGGTGGAAAGACTCACAGATACGGTAAATAATAAAGCACAGGTTGATGGGATAGGTTAGGGTGGGACGAATCGTAGGTATGGGATCATCGTATTCATAGAGTCAGACCCGAAGCATGTACTACCTACAGCAGAAAGATACAACTCCATAAGCCTGTATATCTGTCTAACTTCTGTCTAACCATTCTATTGCTTCTATCCCTCATGCGTTAGTTCATCTCCACTGATCATGTGTTAGGTAAATTAGAAAAAAAAAAAAAAAAATATTGGCTCGTAAAACACTGCCCGTTCCAGAGGTCCATGCAGGTCAACACACACACACACACACACACACACACACACACACACACACACACACACACACACACACACACACACACATACACGTCACGAGGCACGAGGCAAGGGCGATGGGGGCACGTGAGGGAGGGCAGTATCCGTGAGCTGTGTTCAGGGTATATAGCTCGTCCATCTTGAACCTTGTGTATATAACTCACAACTCTACATGACTTCCTGGGGAGACTTAAATATCTGCCTGTCTGCTCGGCCTGGTAATCTATCTGCTTGCATGCGTGCCAACCTGTCTATTTACATTAATTTTGGTGTTTTGCGGGAAAAATTATAATGAAGTGTTGCATTGACCTTGCGCTTGCCGTTCGGTTCAAGCTTATAAAAGAATTTGCCAATATCCTGTTAACATACAGCTATTTTGGGAAGGAGAAACATAGATGAAAATTATTAATGTGCACTTGTAATTTGATCATAATAAATGTATATTGGTAAATTTATGTTAATGTTTGTAATTATATTATTAAACACTGAGCTAGGAACGCTGGTGTATAATGATAATGTATTTATTATTGAATATGAAGTGGGTAGTATTGTCATGTAAATTTTATGCCTGTATATACAGTACATGTCGACATGCTTATTTTTCATTAAGTATTACGTGGAATATAATTACTACCAGATTATGGTAAAAAGTACGTCCACTTTACAAACACACACATACATTTCCATTTTACCTTGCTTTTCTATTCAGTCAATGGTCATAATATCTACTCAACCAGAAAGGATAATTACCGATCAACAATTTTTTTTTTTTTTTTTTTTTTTTTTTTTTTGTATGATGATTTATTGTGTTGTTTCCATAGCTATTGACTGAACACAAGGATCCACCATAATGTTAATGTGTGTACTTGTTCTGTCACTTTCAAAAGTCCTGTTGCTTCTCCGGTCTGATGAAAATCTTTTGAGTTTCGTGGTGTTATAGTAATTCTCAAGCAC
>JAWQEG010007952.1:2500-21137 GCA_033782935.1 Petrolisthes cinctipes
CTGTCCTCCTACTCCCGCACCCCCCAAAACCCCCCCGACCCACCAAAACCCCCCACCACCCCACTAAACCCCCCCAAGCCTGTCCCCTACTCCCGCACCCCCCAAAACCCCCTGACCCACCCAAAACCCCCCACACCCCCTAAAAACCCCCAAGCCTGTCCCCATATTCTCGCACCCCCTTAATGTGGAAGTTCAGTGTTTGGTAAATCTGGAGTAACAGCTGATTCATCCAAACTTTTCCAGGCAACAGAACACCATTATATTTATTCACTGATCCTGTTTCCTGGCATACTTTGGAGGAATCAAGGCACTCCAATGTACCAAAAAAAAAGGGAATTACCACCTTAAACACCTTCTGAGTATGAAATGAGAATGTAACGTTTGTGTGTGTGTGTGTGTATTTTTTTTTTTTTTTTTTTTTTTATTGAGCCGTGGTAACGTTTGTGTAATCTTTGTGTATTTTTCCTCAGCACAGATTCAGACATTGCTATGATAAGATTTGCATGGACGCTACTTTTCACACATACCATCCTTATTTTCTCCTTATTTTCACTTATTTTACTTATTTTCACTTATTTTACTTAATTTCTCCTTATTTTAACTTATTTTACTTTTTTTCTCCTTATTTTCACTTATTTTACTTATTTTCTCCTTATTTTACTTAATTTCTCCTTATTTTCACTTATTTTACTTATTTTCTCCTTATTTTAACTTATTTTACTTTATTTCTCCTTATTTTCACTTATTTTACTTATTTTCTCCTTATTTTCTCCTTATTTTACTTATTTTCACTTATTTTTTATGTACATGTTTTTACTTATTTCTCCTTATTCTCATTTCATAAAACATCTCGAGAATTGGTTGGCACTTATTTATTCCTTGTACTGTACACTCGCGATCCAATATAATTATGTATCCAGGCTTGCTTCGAATATCATGATCAAGTATTAATTAAGGGGGTAGTACACTGTTGGTAAATCTGGAGCAGTTGATTCCTCCAAACTATTCCAAGCAACATACCACCATTATATTTGTTAATCTGGTCCTGTTTCCTGGCATACTTTGGGGAAATCAAGGCACTCCAATTTACCAAAAGTATACTCTCCCCTTAAGCGAGCTCACGCCAATGCGAAAGAGGATAATTGATTGATAGATTGATTGATTGATATTAGGCGACGCAACAGCGAGGTCATATAGCGCCAGAAAAAGTTGATAGAGAGGTGAGACAGCAAGCAGGAAGTTAATAGAAAGAAAAAAGGGACAGTTGAAGAGAAAGAGGCTAAGTGTTGTAATTGGTTCACTAGTATGTCAAATGATTTGAAACTTCAACAAGACCTGGATACAAATTTTGGATTGCGAGTGTACAGTTGAGCAAGTAGAAAGTGCAAGAAAAATATGGCTGTTTATGGCAACATCTGGCAGTTCTTTGTAGTAAACCCTCGTATCTTTATGAATGAATCACTGGGAACCCAGAGCCAATGTAAGGTGGAACGTGATTGGCTGAACTTTGAGTGGTGGTGAAGTAAATCTTATCATCCCATTTTACGTAAAGTAATAATATATGTGGTAGAACAAATTGTAGGAAGTAATACTACAACAGTTATGTATTGAACAATGGTAGTGTAACAATGGCGTAATTTGCATTATTGATCTGTAAAATGTTAATAGCAACACAGCACAGGAAAGCATCATTGGTTTGTTGGTTGTTTCGTGTTTTCACGATATTCGAATATGAATCAGATTCGAAGGGAGAGAAACGACATTGCTCCTGTAATAAATCGGATGCTGAGCATATGTTTTGTCAATTTCTGTGGCCATTTGCTCTGGCACACAATGACTGTTACAATGATTTGGTAATAAATTAACAATTAACTTTTTCTAGCTGCTAGGAACACAGGGAGTTAGTATTTGTTATTAGTACATTAAAACACGTTGATAATGATACTGAACCAACGACTTGAAGTTCATTCATTGTGCTACATATGCTCAGCATCCGATTTATTACAGGAGCAATGTCGTTTCTCTCCCTTCGAATCTGATTCATATTCGAATATCTTTCTACTTGCTCAACTGTACGTACTTCGAGTCTATGGAAATTAAAATTGTTATTTATATTATTTCGTTATTATTATTATTATTTTTATTTTTATTTTTTTTTTTATTTTTTTTTCTTATTTGTTATTTTTCTTTCAATTTCATTCAAAGCAGTGCCGGGTTCGAGTCTTTGTCATGAATAAATGAATGAATGAATGAATGAATGAATAAACTCTTACCAACACACAAACAAACAAACAAATAAATAAACATACATCAGGGTTGAGACACGACGACTCCACAGAAAAAAAAAAAAAAAAAAAAAAAAAAAAAAAAAAAAAAAAAAAAGCCATCGTACCGGCACCACGCCATCGTAAACACCACGAATGACCAACCTTGCATACGACACAATCCTAAAATAGTTCCCAAAGATTCACTCACTTTCATTCACTTTTATTCACCTGATGCAATAATTATGAAGGTGACTGTACGTTGTGTGTATAATTATAAAGTGAAGAGAAACATGATTAGTAGAACTTCATATTACAATACAACACCAGTAAAAATACCAGTAATACCAGTAAAAATACCAGTAAAAATACCAGTAATACCAGTAATACCAGGAATTCCACTAAAAATACCAGTAATACCAGTAAAAATACCAGTAATACCAGTAAAAATACCAGTAATACCAGTAAAAATACCAGTAATAAAAGTAAAAATACCAGTAATACCAGGAATTCCACTAAAAATACCAGTGATACCAGTAATAACACCAGTAAAAATACCAGTAATAATACCAATGATAACAGGAATAATACCAGTGATAATAGTAATAACTCCAGTTAGTAGTAATAATATCAGTTAAATAATACCAGAAATAATACCACTGATTATGCTATACCATTAACAAACTCAGTAATAATACCAGTAAAAGAACAATACCAGTAAATAATACCACCAGAAACAAAACCAGTAACAGCAGAAACAATACCATTAATAATACCTGTAATACCAGACACAAAATCAGTAATAACACCAGTAGCACAACCAATAACAACACCAGTAGCAAACCAGTAACACCAATAACAACACCAGTGCAAAACCAGTAACACCAGTAGCACAATACCAATAATAACACCAGTAGCAAAACCAGTAACACCAGTACTAACACCAGTAATAACAATAACACCAAAACTAGTAATACCAGTAATAACACCAGTAATAACACCAGTAGCACAACCAGTAACAACACCACCAAAACCAGTAACACCAGTAATAACACCAGTAGCACAACCAGTAACAACACCACCAAAACCAGTAACACCAGTAATAACACCAGTAACCACACCACCAAAACCAGTAACACCAGTAATAACACCAGTAGCACAACCAACAACAACACCACCAAAACTAGTAACACCAGTAATAACACCAGTAGCACAACCAGTAACACCAGTACTAATGATTATATGCCACGATCCAACACACACCTACAATGAAAAAACTGGAATATAGAGATTTCCATGTCAGTCAGTCAGGCAGTCAGCAAGCACCTTTCACCCCAAGAAACGGGTCTATCTACACACACACACACACACACACACGATGTACCCAAGTTTATAAAGCAGAGTATAATATTATAGAGTATAGTCTAGTTAGGTAATACAGGTAAAAACATGAGAAGGGTTCATTCACTAGTTAGGTCCACTCCACCCAATAGTAATTTTGATAGTGACTTTTGTTTGCATTCTCTCTTATCATCTGACATTTACACCGAGATGGAAAGAGGAATAGATTATGATTAAACTTTCATTCAACATAATAATTATATGAGACTTTTGATAGTGACTTTTTCATTTACTCTCATCACCTTACACTTACACCGTGATGGACAGAGTATATAATGGATTATGATTAAACTTTCATTCAACATAATATATAAGACTTTTGATAGTGACGGTTGTTACGGTGTGACATATCTTCACTACCCATACAGAGAAGGATTATGTCATATCGTCATTATGTTTTAGTAGGGAGAAGTGTTAACATCTTCACTATTGGGTAGAAGATGTCACTACTTTATTTTGTAAAAGGAAGTCTTAGAGGAGAAAATAGATACAATAAAGCTTTGAAGCTGTAAGGTTTTGAGTTTTCTTCCTCTAGTTGAGATAAAGATTAATCTGATTACGTTTCAACTTATTCCGGGTCGACTGAGACACGTAATCAGATTAATCTTTATCTCAACTAGAGGGAGGAAACTCAAAACCTTACAGCTTCAAAGATTTATTGTATCTCTTTCCTCTTCTAAATCCTTCCTCCTCTAAGCCTTCCTTTTACAAAATAAAGTAGTGACATCTTCTACCCAATAGTGAAGATGTTAACACACTTCTCCCTACTAAAACATAATGACGATATGACATAATCCTTCTCTGTATGGGTAGTGAAGATAATATGTCTTGGGAAATGATTTGGCAGGTAACCAGATTGTCCCGAACCCAGAGCTTGTGATTACTCAGGAAGAAGAGGTTATTGAGTCTGAAGTGGCCAAAGATGAAGAAGAAAATGATGATGAAGTTGAAGAAGGAAATGAAGTTGAAGAAGGAAATGATGATGAAGTTGAAGAAGGAAATGATGAAGTTGAAGAAGAAATGATGATGAAGAAGAAGAAGGAAATGATGATGAAGTTGAAGAAGGAAATGAAAATGATAGTGATGGAAAGAGATGGAAAGAGTAATAAACTATGATTAAACTTTCATTCAACTAATTAAATGAGACATTTGATAGTGACTGTGCATTCACTCTCATCACCAGACATGATTAAAACTTTTCACTCGTTCACTTTCATTCACCACAAACGAGACTTTTGATAATTACTGTGCTTATGGAATGAAGAATACACTACTACATTATGATTTTTCTCCCATAAACTCACTTTCACTCACCAGATTATGATTTATTATTATTATTATTATTTATTTGCCTCACAATGTTAACTTTAAAAAATCTACGACCACGAGACTTTTTATTCCAACTGTTTATTTTCCTCCAGATTATGATTTATTATTATTATTATTATTATTTATTTGCCTCACAATGTTAACTTTAAAAAAATCTACGACCACGAGACTTTTTATTCCAACTGTTTATTTTCCTCCCATATTTCATTCACCATATACGACGAGACTTTTGACTGCGACTGTGCACATAGAGGAATACAGTGTGTACAGTTGCTGACATAATTATGAAACATATACACTCAGAAATAGGGCCCCCTCATTGAACATAATTATAGGGTATAGGATAAGTAGCCCAGTTTGAAGTGTGTGCAACTGTACATTATGATTTGTCTCTCTCTCTTTTTTTTTTTTTTTTTTTTTTTTTTTACGACCCCCTTCCCCCGACCGCAACAACCTCCCCGCCCCGATCTGGTGGTTGTACATATAGTGTTATAGCCTTTGATCAGGGAGGGAGGGGAGCAATCTCTTCAACTCCAATCCACTTTCTCTTCTTCCATGCACCTTTCTCTCTCACCCTTGCCACACACACACACACACAGGCTCATGATCATACACATACATACACACGCGTTCATGATACACACACACACACACACTCATGATCACACACACACACAGGCTCATGATCATACACATACATACACACGCGTTCATGATACACACACACACACTCATGATCACACACACACACAGGCTCATGATCATACACATACATACACACGCGTTCATGATACACACACACGCACACTCATGATCACACACACACACACACACAGGCTCATGATCATACACATACACACACACGCGTTCATGATACACACACACGCACACTCATGATCACACACACACACACAGGCTCATGATCATACACATACACACAAACACACGCGTTCATGATACACACACAGACACACTCATGATCACACACACACACACACACACAGGCTCATGATCATACACTCACACACACACATACACTCATGATCACACACACACACACACACAAACACACACACACACACATGACCACACTATATACACTCATGATCACACACACACACACACACACATACACAGTGATGAATAAACAGGATATAACCACCTTCTAGACCCCAGTCACTCCTCATAATATATTCTTCATACTCACTGTTCCATCCCTCTATCTCTTTCTCCCACGTAGCCTTTGCCTCTCCTTTCCTTCACCTTCCTTCGTGTCAGCTGTCCCTACTTTCCTTCATCTTCCTTCTCACCCACCATCAGTTCTTTCCTTCACCTTCCTTCTTGTCCACGTACTGTCCCTCCTTTCATTCACCTTCCTTCTCACCCACCATCAGTTCTTTCCTTCACTTTCTCCTTCGTGTCAACTGTCCCATCCTTCAATATCCTTCTCCCTCATGCTACAGGGTTTTCCAGGCCTATCTTATACCTCTGTCTCCTTTCTTCCTCTTGTATTTATTCTTTACGTGCCTAAAGATATAGTAGTAGTGTCCATGGGAGTTGTGCAATAAGTCACACACGACCACAGTGGGAGTATCATGAAGACCCCTAGTTCAGCGACCTCAAAGTCCCTCTCGTTTTTATACCGGTGTGAGATTGTGACTAATACTTATTATATACTTTTTTTTTTATATTGGTTTTGATTGTTTTTTGTACCGGTGTCAATGTGCAGGGCTGTGTGTGTGTGTGTGTGTGTGTGTGTGAGAGAGAGAGAGAGAGAGAGAGAGAGAGAGAGAGAGAGAGAGAGAAAAAAAATAGAAGCTGTGATTAATCTTTGTATAAATACCACCATCAGTCAAATGATTATGATGTTGAAGTTAGTTCTTTATTTGTATGTTTATCATCATGGGTAGTCAGTGAGATGAATGAGTACATGGGTAGTCAGTGAGATGAGTACATGGGTAGTCAGTGAGATGAATGAGTACATGGGTAGTCAGTGAGATGAGTACAACACACGTGCCACATCTGCAGTTCTGCCTGGATCCTCGGGTGAAAAAAATGCCGACTAAATATAGTAAGTAGGTTTCCCAACACAAATGTCTAGAGATTGGAGAGTTCAATTGAAAGGAAAGTTGCATCACACACACCCAGACAGAGAGAGAGAGAGAGAGAGACGAGTGACTGCATCCATTCTCGTTTCGTCTCGTCTCCTCTCCTCACACCACTCCCAACCCCCTGCCAGTGAGTGAGAGGTTTTTATATTATACGAAAGAGGCGCGGACGAGTCAATGGATCTCGTCCCTTCTCGTCACACCACACACGAATAATAATAAGAGACAAGACGAGTCATTCATTACATCTATCACACCTCTCTATCACCTTTTCTCTGGCGCTATATGACCTTGCTGTTGCGGCGCCTAATATCAATCAATCAATCATTCATTACATCTACTCTCCTCTCCTCACCTCACAACACTTCTCGCTGTACTGTACAATAGAAATAGAGTGAGGGTTTCTGTTACACGAGAGACGAGACACTCCATATCCCATCTTCTCTTCTCCGTATATCACTTCCCGTTCTGTACTGTTTGGCTAGTCATAAAATAAAACAGACGAAAGGAAGGGTTCAATTGCATAGGAAACGAATGACTATTGCATCTCCTCTTTCCTTCTCTCCTCACAACACTTCCTACGAAACGAGTGAAAGGCATCTCCTCTCTCCTTCTCTCACACACAACACATCTCACAAAACAAGTGACTGCATCTCATCTCTCCTCCTCTCACACACAACACATCTCACAAAACGAGTAACTGCATCTCATCTCTCCTTCTCTCACACACAACACATCTCACAAAACGAGTAACTGCATCTCATCTCTCCTTCTCTCACACACAACATATCTCACAAAACGAGTGACTGCATCTCCTCTCTCCTCCTCTCCCACACACAACACATCCTACGAAACGAGTAACAGCATCTCATCTTCTCCCCTACCACAACAACACATTCCCCCGCCGCCACCTCCGCTATGCATCACAAGTAAACAGACAATACTACTAACTGTGATATGATTGCGGAAGGCGTCTGTCTCTGTACGACCACAAACCACCGCCACTCTAAGCTTCTCCCATTATTCATTATTTCCCATCAACCTCCTCTTGCTTCCCACGTCACTCATATCCATCTACTCACTCAGGGGGAAGAGGGAAGGGAAGGGGGGGGGGGAGGGAGGGGTGTATGAATTGGGGCACAACACATCTCCCTATACCACTCACTACCAAACACTACCCCATCCACCACCCTTCCCTACAACAACAACAACCACAACCCCATCCACCACCCTTCCATCACCCTTCCCTACAACAACAACAACCACAACCCCATCCACCACCCTTCCACCACTCCCTCCACCACCCTTCCCTACAACAACAACAACTACCCCCTCCACCATCCCTCCTCGTATGCAAGGAAGAATATCAGTGGTGTATACGATGATATGGAACCGATATACGATGGCTCTAGTGTGTGTGTGTGTGTATGGAGTCATCGTACCACTCACGCCATCGTTAGTTAATACCATGCACCGATAAATATTATTCTTGCATACCATATTATATTCTAATATATTTTAATTCTCAAGCACATGTAAATATAAAAACTGTGTTGTTCTCACAGCAAGTAAGAATATAGAAAGCAAGAATATAATTATATACTCTCACATGTTGGTGGTGGGTAACTGTGTTGTTTAGTACTATTAGTTCATTGATTTATAGTTTTAAGGGGGAAGTTTTGTGTTGGTAAATCTGGAGCAACTGAATCCTCCAAACTATTCCAAGCAACAGAACACCATTATTTTTGCTCTTCTGGTCCTGTTTCCTAGCATACTTTGGAGTAATCAAGGCACTCCAATGTACCAAATAAGAATTATCGTACCACCTTAAGAATAAGCTATATCTATGTCTTATTTGGTACATCAACATATTTTTGAGAAACATAATTGTAGAGGTCATAAACAAGTAAGAATCATCGCACATTGGAGTTACTGTATGGAAATAATAGGTATACATATGGATTCGTTTTTATTTATTTATTAGGGCTTTGTCGTAGATATCATAATATAATTTTATGTTATTTGACCACAATGCATATAATTATTCATTCTATAGCCATATAAATAGTAGTAAAGAAAATCAGACTTGGGGGGGGGGGGGTTAGGGGGGTGCGGGAGTAGGGAACAGCCTTGGAGGAGGGGGGGGTTTGGGGGTGCTGGAATAGGGGGACAGGCTTGGGGTGGGTAGAAAGCCTGTCCCCTATTCCCGCACCCCCCTAACCCCCCCCCCCACCCCACCCCCCCCACCCCCACCCCCCAAGCCTGTCCCCATACTCCCGCACCCCCCAAAACCCCCCCAAGCCTGTCCCCTACTCCCGCACCCCCTTAATCATGATAAAGGGATGCAAATGGGAGGTGAGTGTTGAATCCCAGCCAGAGCCATGACTCCTTATTAGGATTATTTATTAGGGTGTGTCTATCATGATCTTTCTTGGAAAAATCATATTAGAGTAGTGTACTTCTTTAGTTTATTTCACCTGAAGGAAGTCCAGTATACTGAGGACATTTTTCCATAGATTATTAAACTTTCAAGGCGTTTGGTTGAAGCCTCGTACCCTATACTAGGATCGTAATGGGTAGCGTTGATTTTCGTACATAATCTCGTGGCCGAACACAATCAGGAATTTGATGACCACTCCGTTGGTCCAACCAAAGCCAAGCTGTGTGGTGTACTCCCCTCCATGACCAGCTGACCCCACCTCAGTAACCTTGTACTTTTCCATCAACTCGTGTGGTGTGTAATTGAGATAGGTGTAGTAGACATTTAACAACCAAATACGAGCTAAATCACGGGCCAAGATCCCAGCACGATGATTATACTTGTTGGCTTTGTATAAACCCATGACAACAATGTACTGTAAAGGAGCCCAATTATTAGGAAAGTCCCATTGCTCCCCAGAATCTAAATAAGAAGTTGGAATGCCTCCTGGAAAACTAATTATATTAATTCGGTCCAGATATGCTACAACTCGTTCAACGATATATTTTGGAGATCTCTCAGATCCATAAGTTTCTGTCCAAAGTGGCATCAGGTTTGAAGGATAAAATCCTGGTATCAGTTCCAGTTTACGAAGGTTAAAATCCAGCCATATTCCATCTTTTTCACTCCAAAACACTCTACTCATAGTTGTGTTCATTTTATCAGAGTAGGACTTGTAAATCTTGCTCTTGGTAGTATTTCCCAGAATATCATAGAACTCAGACAATAGGCGAGCATTGAGTCCCATCAGGCTGTTGAGACAAACAGGAGCAATAGCCATGGTGTTTATATCTGTAATATATTTTGTTCGTACTCCATCTTCTGTCAACATCCACCTAGATGAAAAGTCCCAGCCACTTTCAGCAGCAGATTTGAGGCCTGAGAGAACTCTGACTTTGTCATTCTAAATCAATGTATGCACCAACATCTCATCATGATGGTAATTCTCAGGACGTGGCTCATCTGTAGACACATTATAATGAAAAACTCTATGTCTTTGTTTGTTCACATATATAATGACGGACCGATTCTTTACCCAGAAACTATATTCTTTCTCTAAAGCCGCAACAGATTGCTTTAAAAAATTGATGTCCTTAGTATGCTTCCAGTAAAGATTCACCATACTGATTAGATATGGTGGTTGAGATCTTCCAAGATAATATTTCCTGGTTCCATTGGGAATATATTCAATCAAATCAACTAAATAAATAAAGTTTTCTATCATACCTTTTGCGGTCTGATACATATTAGAAGAAAGGAGTCCTTCAACGATCCAGTAAGAGTCCCAGTAATACATCTCGGCGAATCGTCCCCCAGGGATGATAAACGCGAAGGGAACAAAAATTTGAGATGTGAGGTGCTAATTAATTCTTACATCGTCTGAAAGCTTTCGGCCGAGGACTTTCCACCTAGCATTGACTTCCAGGAGCCAATTCCTGACAGCACCATCCGGAATATTTTTAATATAGTTTGGTGTGGGATTCCAGTCACCAGGAACCCACGGCACAAAATCACTGCCAGAATTTTTGAAGTTGGACTGCACAAACTACTCCACTTGCTGCCTGCTTGGGTTGTTTTCAGTTTCTCTAAGTAATTGGTCGAACTAACTGATAACACTATCTGGTGGATGTCTGAGCTTCATGTCCACAATTTGCTTACTGTCCTTAAATATGCACATTCCCTGGACGTAGCGGAGGATCTAGGCGTTACAATATACAACACATTCCAAATCCCGCGGCAGTTGTTTTGTGAGGGTTACAGTTTTTCGTGTTAACATCATCGTGATAATTATGAACATGATAGCCACATTCCACCATTACAAATAGGTTGTAGTGTTTGTAGGACAGTTCTATAACTCCTCAACATTTTATCAAACAGGAAAACACAACTAAACACACATACATACATACATACATATTAGGAATCATCATCGTATTGGTGGCATTATTATGTCTAGCACATCTTCACTACACAACATCTTCACTACACAACAACATCTCCACTACGCAAAATTTTTCGTGGCAATATTTGAAGGACTCATTTATCTCCATTTTTCTGACTAAATAATGATGAGACGAGTGTAAAATTCATCAACATATATATTTTTAACATCTTCACTATTTAGTTTCATAATCACAGTGCAATAGTCATCTTAACCAGGGTTTTGGCACCTTTTCGGATCCGAGCCAAAACTTTTCTTCTCTTTCACTATCCCTCCATCCACCCCCCCCCCTCCCCCCTCCTTTCCTTCGTGTTAGCTGTCTCTCCTTTCTGTCTTCTTTCATTTCTTTGTAGTACAGTAAATGAAGGTCTTTCTGGCCTAACACAATTTTCTCTCTCCCCTTTTTCAATTAATTCATCTTAACTATTCATTGTTTATATATTTATTTATATTATTTCAACATCAATGGAAAATATATAAATCCTCACTACAGTTCTTGGTTACTATTATTATTATTATTATTATTACAAGATGTGTGTGTGTTTCTCGATAGCTATCATCTCCTATTCGTCTTTTTCCCTATTTCAGTCCAAAAGGTCATTGAGATAAACTTACATTAAAAAATATAAAACGATATTAAGTCTATTCCATCATTATGTTTCCCAGATATAACTTTGGTATTGGAAAGACTGGACAGGTGATTGTTATGACATTGGTTGTGGCAGCCATTCTTCTAGATGTTGTCAGCATTGAGGAGGGATATAAGGCATCAGTCGTCTCAGACATGCTGATGAAGGAGGCTTAGGCTACCTATGGAAGTCAGGTGGAGGAGGTATGTGGACCTCGCCCCTCAGCACTGCACATCATTGCCTTCAAGGCCTATCTTAACAATAAGGCATACAGCCACTGTGTTGAGAACTGGATGAGGGAGAAGGAGGATAGGTGTGACATCATGAACAAACTGGGACTCACTCTGATCCTCGTATTGTCCATGGTTTATGTTTTTGCAAGGGTAATCATCAGTTCATCCAGTATCTCAATCACTCCTGAGGAAGGTTTGTTGTCTTTCAAGAAATCCGAGATGAAGGTGGTTTGGGAAAAACTCAAGACTCAAGTGAACGACATGCAGAGGCATATCCCCCTCCTCCGTACCCCAGTTGTACGCCAGCCACAGAAACAGATGTCCGTCTCTATCAACACCCCAAAAGCTGATGATGAGCGTAAGTGGTTCCTTCCCCTCCTCCGTACTCCCATCCCCAATAAGATGGAAACCAACACCCAGGAACACGAGGCTAAGATTGAACAGGTTGGCAGGCACATCCCCGTCCTCCGTACCCCTATGGAACCCAAGAATGTAGTAGAGGAGGAAGAGCAAAGGCATATCCCACTTCTCCGTACCCCCTACAGGCAGTGAGTGTGTGTTGGTACAGTGGGTGAATCACCAAGTGGTCATGTTGCTTGACGACTTTGACACCTGGTTCAAGTGTCAAATTATTTCTGATTTTAGTCCTCATTTTTTTGGTTAACCCTTCTGTGATAATTATTATTAGTAGTAAATTTTATCATTTATGGGGAGTCTTTCAAATTGTATGTTTCATTTACATCCTTAAAAACACAAAGAATACAAACTAAAAAATAGACAAAGGAAAACAAACAAATATATAAACCCCCTTTGAAGAAACTCACTGACTATCTCCAACCCAGACCAATTCAATCCTTCCATTCCATAACAACTAACACCAAGCCACCAACTAACTCTACTTGACTGTGTGGTTGTAGAATTGAATATTCGGACAGCAAGCCACATTCAGAAATAGTTTTAGAGATATTGAATTTAATTTAGTTGATTATTTAAAATGAATAATAAATCTTGTACGTTACATTATCACAGTCTTTGTTATAAGGGCAGACTATGACAACAGAAAAATAAGGTAATTATTTGGGATTGAAGACGTATGTGGTATTGCCTGCATTAGTGATGTGGGCAATACTTTAAGGGTTTTGGCGCCCCTTCGGCACCCGCCACTAGCTTTTAGTTCTTCAACTGTCCCTCATTTCTTTCTATTTCCTTTCTGCTTGCTGTCTCACCTCTTAATCACATTTTTCTGGCGCTATATGACCTCGCTGTTGCGGCGCCTAATATCAATCAATCAATCAATACGTATGTGGTGTGTGTGTATGTGCGTGTTTGATGTATATGTGTGGTGTTTGAGCAAATGATTCTCCTATTCGTCTTTTTCCCTATTTCAGCCCGAAAGGTAATTAAAAAAATATACATTAAAAAATATAAAACGATATTAAGTCTATTCCATCATTATGTTCCCCAGATATAACTTTGGTATTGGAAAGACTGGACAGGTGATTGTTATGACATTGGTTGTGACAGCCATTCTTCTAGATGTTGTCAGCATTGAGGAGGGATATAAGGCATCAGTCGTCTCAGACATGCTGATGAAGGAGGCTTAGGCTACCTATGGAAGTCAGGTGGAGGAGGTATGTGGACCTCGCCCCTCAGCACTGCACATCATTGCCTTCAAGGCCTATCTTAACAATAAGGCATACAGCCACTGTGTTGAGAACTGGATGAGGGAGAAGGAGGATAGGTGTGACATCATGACCAGGCTGGGACTGAATTTGGTCTTCCTATTGGTCATCAGTTTGGTTTTTGCAAAGTTAATGATGATGTGTGTGTGATGGAGGGAGAGGCAACACTGAGGGAAGGTGGGGACAGACTGTATGTTGTGAAGACATGGCTGCATGTGGTTTGAGGGTGAGTGTTGTTGTGGTCGTTCTCTCATAACTTTCTTGTTGACCAGCCAGCCGTATCAAAGGGGAGACCTCTAAATTATGCCTGTTTGACAATAAAATGGGTGGGATGGGATTGGATGGGGAAGGTAATGTTTGTATAGTGATGAGTGAGGGATGCATGTTCTTGTTTGTGTATTGGTGGGATGGGGAAGGTAGTGTTAGTTATCCAAGAAAAGACTGCAACTAAATTTGGTGGTGTGTGGCAATATCTGGCAGCTGCTCCATAGTAAACACTCGTATTTTATCAATGGATCACTCAGAACCTACATCATGGTGTGTGTGTGGTTTTGTGTACTGTATGTTTCTGAGGGTGTTTCCATGTGTGTGTGTGTGGGCAGTATGCAAGAAGATCCGTGGTGTTGACGACCATCACCCCTTCACATCACAATTAACATTTTTGTAATCACAACTTTACTATAACTTTACACTTACAACACTCAACACACTTCATTCACAATTATTTTTACATTTATAACTACAACTTCACAATCACCACTTAACACTCACAACACTATTTCACACTCAACACACTTCATTCACAATTATAATTATTACATTTATAACCACAACTACACACCCCATGTTGACAACCACCACGTCCCACTGACCTCTCTTCAATGCAGGTATTTATTTTTTTTCTCCCCCCCCCCACCCCACCTCTGGAGAACTGCAAACTCACCAGACGATAACATTTCTTCTAACCTAAAATGAGGCTCACCACGAACCCGTAATTAAATACTACAGCGGATGCAAGACTCACTATAATATCTTTTTTGTATAATATGTTCGTATTTCGAACTTAATAAATAAAACAATTATCATAATACTACAGTGGATGACAGACTCACCATAGTATTTATTATTCATGTTTGTATTTCGAAATTAAAAATAAAACAATTATATATTATTATCATAGACTGTAGGAGATACAAGACTGACCTCAATACCTTCCTTTATTTATGTTTTTCTATTTCGAACTTACAACAGAGTAAGGATTATTCTCAGGGAACAGGATATCTACGGTATTTATTTAATGTAATATAAGAGTACTGTACAGTCACGAGCACTAATAGGTATTCAGGTGTGCTTCGAATACCTAGATACAGTAAATAAATGCACAACAAGATCTCCATTGGAATTACTTCGTTGGTGAATTAGTGTTTAAAACTCCAACCAAAACTGTATGTATAACTTATAAGTGCTCGTGACTGTACGTTAGTGAGTTAGTTTATTTGTTAGTGTATTACTAGAAAACTATACGCAACACAAAGCAAAACGAAAAACAAATATTCAGAATCATATATATATATATTTTTTAATTTCGCACATACAAGGGAGCAAGTATTATTTATTCTCTGGAAGAAAATAGACACAACCTTATCTTAACCTAACCTAACCTAACCTAACCTAAGCAGTGAACTTTAAAGCAGCATCATAGTTCGACTTGAGAAAGGTAACAATAGCCGAGGCAAGGGATTATGAACCTTGTGTAGGAAGGGCATAAGACTTTTTTTTTTATTGACTTGAATAGTGTGTAGGAATAGTTCTTGGTGTCTTTGGGGGTGAAGGGGTTGAACTCTTAGCCAAAGCTTTTTTTTTTTTCATTGAGAGAGAGAGAGAGAGAGAATGTCTTATTGTGCATGCTGAGAGAGAGAGAGAGAGAGGAGAGAGTGAGAGAATGTCCTATTATGCATGTTGAGGAGAGAGAGAGAGAGAGAGAGAATGTCCTATTGTGCATGTTGAGGAAGAGAGAGAGAGAGAGAGAGAGAGAGAGAGAATGTCCTATTGTGCATGTTGAGAGAGCGAGAGAGAGAGAGAGAGAAAGTGTCTATTGTGCTTGAGTGGAATGTGTGTGTGTGTGTGTGTGTGTGTAGTGTATGTTTTTAGTGCGGCTGTTACTTTCATGTGTGGTATATGTATATGTGTCGGGATGCATGTGTACAGTACGTATTCTTGTGTGTGTGTATTTACGCATTCTCTGTGTATTAGCGAATTCTTGTGTGTGTGTGTGTGTGTATGCTTAAGTATTCTTGTGTGTGTGTGTAGTGTGTGTGTGTATTTACGCATTCTTGTGTGTGTGTGTGTGTATGCTTACGTATTCTTGTGTATGTATGTATGGATATGTATATGTGTGTGTATATTTTTTTCGTGTGTGTGTGTGTGTGTGTGTACATATTCATTCGTGTGTGTATGTGTGTGTGTTTGTGTACGTATTCTTTCGTCGTGTGTGTATGTATGTATGTGTGTTTGTGACACCAGACAGGTGTGGTGGAAAGAATTGAAAGTTACCTCGTGATCTCTGACTAACAAACCAACAACAACCAACACAACCAACACAACCAAGTCATAACAACCAACCAAACCAACAATTGACTCATATAACTCTCGCCTGTGTGTGTGTGTGTGTGTGTGTGTGTAGTGATTTGTACGTGTTTGTGTGTGTGAGTGTGTGTGTCTTGAAGAGTGTGTGTGTGTGTGTGTAGTGATGATGTGTGTGCTGTGTGTGTGTCGTGAAGAGTGTGAGTGTGCTTGTACGTGTTTGTGTGCCTGTGTGTGTTTGTGTGTGTGTGTGTGATTGATGTAACAGCGTGTGGACAGCCCAGACACACACAGACACACACACACAGACAGACATGTGTTGTTGTTTGTGTGTTAGTCCAGGTGTTACTCTGTTGTCTAAAAATAACCCTTCACTATAGTGGTTTATTTTTATCATAGAGTTAATTATGTATATACAGTAAAGTACATAATTAAATAAAGAGGATTAGTTTAATTTTAGTACATCAAAGTGCGATCATGGGTAGTCCAAAGTTATGCAATGAAACGAAAAGCAGAATAACAAAAGTAATTGTGGTCTGTTGTTGCTTTGTATAGTTTGGAAGAATCAGTTGCTCCAGATTTATGACAAACACTGTACTATCCCCTTTTAATGTGGTCAGATAACGGTAGACAAATGGAGGAAGAGAAGATTGGTGGGATAATGGGGACGGAAAGAGAATTAAAGAGAGAGACGAAGAGGTGGAGGAAGAAAAGGAAGGAGGATGATGATAATGAGGAGGAAGAAAAAGGGGGAGGAGGAGGAGGAGGAGGGAGAAGAAGTGGAACAACAACAACACGAAAACAATCACAGTAACAACAACAACCTCACCAACAGGTGGGGGAAGATGTGTTGACGTAAATTACCCAGCACAACATCTCAACTACCAGCAACACACTGGTGAGGGCTGGTTCTATCCAGAAATGAGGAATCTGGCATCCTCTACCACACCTGGCCTGTTCTGTGTGTCTCTCTTACTATTTCTTATTCCTTCTGGGTAGCCGACAAGATCGCCCGATTGGGTGGCACAACAAGGAAGACCACATACGGTGGGAATGTTGGCCCAGGGATACATGCCCGTGAGTCAGCAGTCCCCTCGTCTGTTGCCTTCGAAGAAACAGATCTCACTATCACCCTGACTCCCATTTGGGGGTCCGAGCATCTGCACGGCTTCGGTCAACCAGACTCGGGACTGCTCGGCCAGACAGTCTGGGGAACTACTACAACAACAACAATAACCACAATCACAACAACATCACTACAACGACAAACACAACAACAATAACAAAAACCACAACCACAACAACAACAGCCACAAAAAACCAAGACCACAACTACAACCATAATTACCCCAGACGACACGACCACAACGACAACCACAACCCCAGACAACAAGACCACAACGACAACCACAACAACAGCCACAACCTTAGACGACAAGAGGCCAATGAACGTGAACGAGAGAGAGAGAGGAGAGAGGAGGACCTTTACTGTACAATGCATTAGGTGTCGGCCTACTCTACCTTCTCCAACCTCACCACAACCTCACCACTTTTTAACCTTCCACACACACACACAGATCAACCTCAAACACTCACACACACAAACAGACCAACCAGTTAGAGTGAAATGGGTCAACAGGTATAGAGGACGAAGGATTGGACTGCTACAACCACATCCCTTAATCATCACACCACTACCCTCCTGACCCTCTCTCTCTCTCTCTCTCTCTCTCACACGCAAGTAACGAGGTCGTTATCTACTTTTCTCTCTCTCTCTCTCTCTCTCTCTCTCTCTCTCTCTCTCTCTCTCTGTCCATTCATTACATCTTCTAATACTCATAGCCTCAATATTTTCTTTTCCCTGACCCTATCCTTTTTAGTACAGGGTTTTCTCTTCTTTCTTGCACGTCCTTCCTTCCTTTCTCCTTAATTTATTTTATTTAATGTGTGTGTGTCCTCTCTCTCTCTCTCTCTCTCTCTCTCTCTC
>JAWQEG010007953.1:0-39398 GCA_033782935.1 Petrolisthes cinctipes
GTGTGTGTGTGTGTGTGTGTATGTGTGTGTGTACTAATGTGTGTTTTGTGTGTGTGTGTGTGTACTAATGTGTGTGTGTATGTGTGTGTGTGTACTATTGTGTGTGTGTATGTAATAATGTGTGTGTACTAATGTGTGTGTGTACTAGTGTATGTGTATCTATGTGTGTGTATTAATGTGTGTGTACTGTCTCTGTGTATATGTGTGTGTACTAATGTGTGTGTGTACTGTGTACGTGTATATGTGTGTATACTAATGTGTGTGTGTGTGAACTAGTGTATGTGTGTATGTGTGTAGTGTCGGGCCTGGTGTTCAAAGGGCCAGCCAGCCAGCCAACCAACCAACCAACCAACCTTTACTGGAGACAATGAAGGTTTTTGATTTGGTCCATAAACGATATGATAATGAGTCTTTTGTGCCTCACCTCCCTACATGAATGGTTGGTTAAAGGATCTGTTTATATTACCTGGAACCCACACTAATTGTTACCTGTCTCACCTGATGTGTACCTGTAACTCTGATGGGTACCTGTAGCTCTGATGGGGTACCTGTAGCTCTGATGGGTACCTGTAGCTCTGATGGGTACCTGTAGCTCTGATGGGTACCTGTAACTCTGATGGGTACCTGTAGCTTTGATGGGCACCTGTAACTCTGATGGGTACCTGTAACTCTGATGGGTACCTGTAACTCTGATGGGTACCTGTAGCTCTGATGGGTACCTGTACTATTTATATTACCTGGAACCCACACTAATTGTTACCTGTCTCACCTGATGGGTACCTGTAGCTCTGATGGGCACCTATAACTCTGATGGGAACCTATTAATTCCTCTGATGGCCACCTGTTACTCTGATGGGCAACTTTACTTCTCTTTCAATCGCACATGTGTCTCTGATGACCCCTTGTAAACATATCTGATGGGCAAATATAACTCTGATGGCTACCTGTACTTGTAATCTGATTGGGGGGACCAGTAGCTGTAAAATGAAGGGGCGACCAGTACTTGTAATCTGATGGGCAACTATTATTATATCCTTCTGATGGGCACCACACCACTCCCCCTCCAGGTTGCAAAGTCTCATTGATACACCTCCCCCATCCCCCCTCCTTCCTCCCCATCACCCCTCCTCCATCCCCCCCTCCTCCAACCCCCCTCCTCCAACCCCCCATCTCCCCTCCCAAACACCCAACCCACCTCCTCCATCCTCCCTCCATCCCCCATCCCCCCTCCTCCATCCCCCATCCCCCAAACCCCCAACACACCCATACCTCTTCTCACACCCCCATCCCCCCTCCTCCATCCCCCATCCCCCCTCCTCCATCCCCCCTCCTCCCAAACCCCCAACCCACCCATACCTCCTCTTCTCACACCCCCATCCCACCTCCTCCATCCCCCATCTCCCCTCCTCCATCTCCCCTCCTTCATCCCCCCATCCCACCTCCTCCTCCCCCATCCCCCCTCCTCCATCCCCCATCCTCCCAAACCCCCAACCCACCCCATACCTCTTCTTCTCACACAGTAATAAAACCTGGAATAAAAGAGAAACGCGAGTGTGAAAATTGCATAATTATTGACGGGTCTATAAAGAGAACTATCTGCCATTATCACACACACACACACACACACACACACACACACACACACACACTACAGTCAGGAGAAGAAGTGAGGGTACAGTCGATTAGTTAGTTAGTTAGTTTGTTAGTTAATTTGTTTGTTAGTCAGTTTGTTAGTTAGTTAGTCAGTTTTTTAGTTAGTTAGTTAGTTACTTAGTTAGTTTGTTAGTCAGTTAGTTAGTTAATAAATAAGTCAGTCAGTTAGTCAGTTAGTAGTTGTTTCGGTACAGTCTTATCCACTCTGAACTATGGGACCTGAAAGCAATATAAAGTGTACTGTATCTCCTAACACTTACTCTCGGCAATTATTAATGATTTCGATGGTGTAATGGTGTGAATTTCTTAAGGGACCATGTGATGTAAAAGTCAGATAATTGGAGATAAATGAGTCCTTCAAATATTGCCACGAAACACACACACCTATATGGAAGGAGCTTGTTTCGTGGCATAGTCAGGAGGAATCAGAAGCCTTTAATTTTCATACACGATCACAGGGTCCTTAAGGGGGTGCGGGAATAGGGGGACAGGCTTTGGGGGGGGGGGGGGTTGGGGGGTGCGGGAGTAGGGGACAGGCTTGGGGGGGGTTTAGGGGGGTGCGGGAGTAGTGGGACAGGCTTGGGGGGGTTTTGGGGGGTGCGGGAGTAGGGGGATAGGCTGGGGGGGGGGGGGGGTTAGGTGGTACGGGAATAGGGGACAAGCTTTCTACCCACCCCAAGCCTGTCCCCCTAATCCCGCACCCCCCAAAAGCCTGTCCCCCTACTCCCGCACCCCCTTAACTAACTAACTGAGGGACTCCCGGGATGGTCAGACAACTCACTCCATTCGCCGTCGGAAATAACTCACTCGCTAACTAACCTTCCTGAAATGAAGTGAATCCGGTGGTGGAAGGAATGTTGGGAGTTTCGAAACGACGGCCGGATATCGTCTATAAACCCAACCCTGTTATTAGTACCTCTTGTTATTACCTGCTATAAGTGAAGTGTAAACTGTTGATGTGTGTAAAATTGGTGCTTCGTTTAGTCTTATATTACTTCTCATATTATTATTACTTCTCATATTAATGGAGGGATTCTGTTTCCCAGCCATGGTTTGTTTGGTGGACTCTGAAAATAAACCAGAAATATAACAAACTACCCATCAGATGTCCAGTCAGAGCAAAAAACCATTCAGAAGATTGTCCGAACTCTGAATGGCGAGTCTGATGGGTGTCAACAGCGTACTGGGATCACTGTCTACTGATGTGTTGAAGTCACCAAGATACACAAACAAATTATAGGGTATAGAACATTTTATAATCATGTCTACGCTTATAATTAAAGGAGGGTAGGTAGTACAGTTTGGGTTGGTATATCTGGAGCAACTGATTCCTCAAAACTATTCCAGGCAACAGGCCACCATTATGTTCCTATAATCTGGTTCAGTTTCCTGGTATACTTTGGAGGAATCAGTGTACTCTGACGTACACACCAAAAGTCTACTATCACCTCAATTCTGTGACTCCCATTCTTGTTGTTTGTATATTTAATTAACTGACTCCTTACTCCTTTCCGTCATAGGTCGGGGAGGGTCACCGCCAGGGTCGCAGGAGGCGCTGCTGGAGGCGACGCGACTCACCATGTGGAAGCTGTACAACCAGGGCCTCGGGGTCGGTGGTGGTGGTGGTGGTGGCTTTCATCACGAGGACGAAGGACCCAAGTTGTTGCCACCACACCACCCCCTGGCAGGCGTCCCCTTCCCACCACAGAAAGAGGCACTCAACTTGGAAGTCAAAGAAGAGGTGAGTATTATGTAAACTGTTTATAATGAGTAAGTAGATTGTTAAAAATTAATATATGTATACACACACACACCTAAGATATCGAAGCTATGTGTGTTTGTGGTGAAATGAGTAGAGTTGGCTGGTGAGTAGTAATTGTGACTGTCATTACACTGTGGTTATCATTATAAGGTTCAGGAGTGGAGGTTAGGGAGTACCGCCCCCCTTCTAGTTAACCCAGGGTACCAGCCATTCTTCTTGCAGAGGCCTGGCCGCCTCAAGGACGCCATGGATCTGCGCAACGACCCCCGTAACGACATGCGCAGTGACCTAAGAAATGATCTGCGTAATGACCTGAGAAACGACCTGCGCAGTGACCTTCGTGCTGACATGAGGAGCCGCTTGGAGGAGAGTACGATACTGCCGGCGGCCAAACGTCTGGCCCAACAGGAGGAGAACCAGGACCAACGACTTCCCCCTCCTTCCACCACCACCTCCACTACCACCTCACCCCCCTCCGTCACCACCACCCCGGGCGCCCCAGGACAACCAGGGGCCAACATTAAGATCACTTCACGAGGTATGATCTGTTCAGTGCAATATTTACCTGTTCAGTTCAAATCATGACATTGACACATTATGCATGGCAAGGGACCGCCGATATTGGCAACGCTGGGTTGGTCATGAATCTTAGAGCTTTAATGAGGAGAGGTTATAAGGGGGTTACCTCGTTGTTGAAGGGGTTATTTTATTGTTGAAGGAGTAAATTTGTTGTTGAAGGTGTTGTTGATGTTGTTACAGGAGACGGGAGGAGTCAGGACCAAAGCCTCGTGGTCAGTATGGAGATCAACGGTACACTCTACCAGGGGGTCCTCTTTGCTCAGGCTCCCCGGGGCCGCTTCAGCTAAGGTGGCCGGCCCCCCCAACCCTTAGCTCCTTCTGATCCGTGCATGAATGGCCAGCCTCGCAAATGGCCCGCCTCGCAAATGGCCCAAGCTGTCCCTCCCCCTGCAGATGGCCCCCAGACAGACAGTCCTATAAATGGCCCACTCAGGTACTCGGTCGTACAGATGGCCCAGGCTGCATGTGTACCCCGGGAGGTCCAGACTGTCCAGCGGGGCGGTCCAAACTTCTCCCATGTATGGCTACACCCTGTCCTATGGGGGGTGATGTAGTGTCGTGTTCCTGGGATATATAGGGGGTGAGAGGGACGCATGTGTCTCGCGCCTCTCATAGGACACAGACAGCATGCAGGATGGACGCCAGATACAGTGACACTAATAAGTCTTGTGCTCGTCTCTCTCCTCAAAGCCATTACTTAAGATCAAATTGGCCAGGAACAGAGACTCAAACAGACAATATTATCATTATTATTATTATTATTATTATTATTATTATTATTATTATTATTATATCTTGTTATACATGAAGTCAGTGTAGTGCTTAATATCATAGTGAACTTTTGCTGAAGAATCCTGAATCAGGGTCCATAGTGTATTTATTTATGTAATTATTATTATTATTATTATTATTATTATTATTATGTATGTCGTGTGTGTGATAGTTGTACAGTACATTCGTGTTCGTTCCTCGTGCGAGCATCATTAATTATTATTATTATTATTCCTGTTTCTCCATTGTTTGTTTGTTCTGTCAAGTTATAATATAAGGTAAGTCAGCCATGTGGTGATCTCATGAATGTAATACTCAGCTGGGTGGGGCTGGGGTTCTTGTCTTCTCACCTCCACTGCCTCCACCTCCACCACAACCTCCACTGTCAGCCAAGACGTGTGGAAGTGTTACAGCCGCTGCCCCCCCCCCTTCTACTGTATTGTACCTTATATTACCTTCCTCCCCATCTACTGTACCTTCCCTTCCCATTTTTACTGTACTCTTACCTTCCCTTCCTTCCCCTTACCTTCCTCCCTCTACTGCACCTTCCCTTTCTTTCCCTTCACTTCCTTCTCCTTCCCTTCCTTCCCCTTACCTTCCCATCTTTACTGCACCTTCCCTTCCCTTCACTTCCTTCTCCTTCCCTCCCTTCCCCTTACCTTCCCTCCTCTACTGCACCTTCCCTTCCCTTCACTTCACTTCCCTTCCTTTCCCTTCCCCCGTGCACTCACTCTCCGTTGCTGCTGTCATCACACACACACACACACACACACACACACACACACACACACACACACACACACACCTACCACTAACAACCTCAGCCTACTTACTGTACTTACTGCCTGGTCTTCCACTCCTCTACTGCCCAGCCTGCCCACCCAACACTACAACTACCACCACCACCACAACAACAACAACAACAACAACAACATCACAACCACCACAACAACAGCATCAACATCAACAACAAAAATAATAACGACAACAACACCACCACCACCACCACAACAACAACTACAACAACAATAATTACAACAACACCACAACAACAACAACAACAACAACAACAACGACAGCAATTACAACAACAACTTGAGGGCTGCTGGTGGCACTGGTATTTGACCTGACTAAATTTTGCTTGACCTGACCTGACCTAATCTGACCTGATGTGACTGGGGAGGTGCATTCTATATAATTTCCCTCGACTCCCCTATAAAGAATGAAAACTTACCCTGTACTGTGAGAGACTTCGGGAATATTAATGTGTTATTCCCTGTACTGTGAGAGACTTTGGGAATATCAGTGTTTTATTCCCTGTACTGTGAGAGACTTGAGGAATATCAATGTTTTATTCCCTGTACTGTGAAAGACTTGGGAAATATCAATGTTTTATTCCCTGTACTGTGAAAGACTTGGGGAATATCAGTATTTTTATTCCCTTTACTGTAAGAGATTGGGGAATATCAATGTCTTATTTTCCCTGTATTGTGAGAGACTTTGGGAATATCAATGTTTTATTCCCTGTATTGTGAGAGACTTTGGGAATATCAGTGTTTGGAAGCGTGTGTACCAATTTTATTATTACTCAGGGATCTATATACTTCCTCTTGGGGTTTGTTTCGTGGCACGGTGTGGAGGATTCAGGAGGATTCAACGTTTAGTGCCATTCATACCTCTGGCACTCCTTATACTTTACCTGTGGCACTCCTTATACTTTACCTCCCTTTGGCACTCCTTATACTTTACCTCTGGCACTCCCTATACTTTACCTCTGGCATTCCTTATACTTTACCTCTGGCATTCCTTATACTTTACCTCTGGCACTCCTTATACTTTACCTCTGGCACTTCTTATACTTTACCTCCCTTTGGCACTCCTTATCCTTTACCTCTGGCACTCATTATACTTTACCTCTGGCACACTTTGTCTCCCCCACTCCCTCCCCTTCCACTTATACTTTCCTAGCCTTGGCAATTCTTACATCCTTCCTTATACTTTTCCTGCTCAGACACTCCTACTTCCCTAACCCAAGCACTCATTTTTTCTTCCTTCCCTCCTTCCTTCCTTCCTTGACAATTCACCATAAAAAAAATATCAACATGTACAGTTGCCCACACATGAAGCTGGTATGGCTCGTTACTTGGGAGGTGGCCACAAAAGAAAGGAAAGTGAAAAAAGATGTAGTTTGTTGACAGGCAGACAGTAAAATAATATTACTCTCTGCTTGTCAACAAACTATAACTTTTGCTCACTTTCCTTCCAGTTGTAGGTATCTCACAAGTAGCGAGGCGTACCAGCTTCATGTGTGGGCAACTGTACCATCTTCTGGCAGCGAGTTACAAACCCTTTTATAATATTATTTTTTATTGTATAGCGTAAGTAGCTTTTAAGAACCCGTTGTACAATCGCAATCCAAAATTTATATCCAGGTCTTGTTGAAGCTTCGAATCATTTGACATACCAGGGAACCAAATACAACGCTTATCCTGTTTCATATTTGTATCCTGGTCTTGTTGAAGTTTCGAATCATTTGACATATACTATAGTGAACCAATTACAAGGCTTATCCTGTTTCACATTGGTTTGAGCTCGCCTAATACTCGATCAGGCTATTCGAAGCAAGCCTGGATACATAATTTTGGATTGTGAGTGTACTTTTGGCCACAAGAATTCGTACACACGCTGTTGTTTTCATAAGCGCTTTTTTTTTCTCTTTCTTTTTTTTTTTCTTTTTTTCTTTTTTTTTTTCTTTTTTTTTTTTCTCTCCATGGGCTTACAACATAATTATAGGAAATGTAAGACTACGTAACTGCAATACATCATTATTATTAGTTTTTTTTTATTGTTCTCCTTACCACAGAGTCACTTTATATGTAAATCATTCATTGCAGTATTACCAGAATAATGACCTCTCTTTCCATACAGCCTGCGTGTGACCTCTCTTTCCATATAGCCTGTGACCTCTCTTTCCATATAGCCTGTGACCTCTCTTTCCGTATAGCCTGTGACCTCCCTTTCCATATAACCTGTGACCTCTTTCCATATAACCTGTGACCTCTCTTTCCATATAGCCTGTCAAATCTCTTTCCATACAGCCTGTGACCTCTCTTTCCATATTATAGCCTGTGACCTCTCTTTCCATATAGCCTGTGTACGAATTTCTGTGGCCAACTGTACATTATGATACTCGTGTACAGATTGTTTCTCCTCCCGCCCCCCTCACCCCCCACCAACACGTGTATATATATAAATATTAATAGAAGGGGAGGGTCTGTTTCCTGGCAGAGTTGGGAGGCTTCAGTGTTATTCATTATTACTGTGTAGGGCTGTATGTAATTTTATGCATTTTTATATTTATTTATTTATTTATTTTTTTATAATCGCTTTGTCACTTGTACTTTCTGGTGTGAATTGGAGGAGACTGATTCCTCCAAACTGTGCAGAAATAATGGCAATAATAATAATAATTTATGATAAAATGTGGGTCACTCATATTAAGGTTGTTTTGAATGTTACTTTGTTTATTATTAAGGGACCCTGTGATGTAGTCAGAAAATTGGAGGTAAATGAGTCCTTCAAATATTGCCACGAAACACACACACCTATATGTATGGAAGGAGCTTGTTTCGTGGCATAGTCAGGAGGAATCAGAAGCCACCAGGTCTCATACACGATCACAGGGTCCCTTAATTAAGGACCCTGTGATCGTGTATGAGAATTTTAGGCTTCTGATTCCTCCTGACTATGCCACGAAACAAGCTCCTTCCATACATATAGGTGTGTGTGTTTCGTGGCAATATTTGAAGGACTCATTTACTTCCAATTTTCTGACTACATCACAGGGTCCCTTAATTAAAGTGTACAGCTCAGGAATTGTTTTCATAGTGGCATCTGGCAACGGTATTATCATGTATATTAATTAACGTATACATTAATTAACGTGTAAATTAATTAACGTGTAAATCTATTAACGTGTAAATTAATTAACGTGTAGATTAATTAATGTGTAAATTAATTAACGTGTAAATTAATTATCGTGGAAATTAATAAACGTGTAGATTAATTAACGTGTAAATTAATTAACAGGATATTATTGAACCGAGGGAATAATGTTGTTGTTGTTGTTATTGTAAGTTGTATTTAATTACCCACGTGCTGTAGTGAGAAAATTGGAGGTAAATGAGTCCTTCAAATATTGCCACGAAAAACACACCTATATATATATGGAAGGAGCTTGTTTCGTGGCATAGTCAGGAGGAATCAGAAGTCTCCAAATTTTCGTAGACGATCACAGGGTCCTTAATTAAGAGGGCAATATACTGTTGGTACTATACATTGGAGTGTCTTGATTCCTCCAAAGTATGCCGGGAAACAGCACCAATGAAAAAACGTATATAAATATAAAGGTATCTTGTTGCTTGGAATAGTTTGGTGGAATCAGTGGCTCCAGATTTACCACCACCAACATTGTACTAAATTATTACTCCTTAAGGGACCCTGTAATGTAGTAAAAAAACTGGAGGTAAATGAGTCCTTCAAATATTGCCTCGAAACATCACCTATATGGAAGGAGTTTGTTTTGTGACGTGGTCGGGAGGAATCAGAAGCCTCTAATTCTCATATGCATCACAGGGTTCTTATAACATGGATGATATAGCTCTTGTTTCTTTCACTTATACAGGAGTAGAATGATTATATCTTATTTATGTTCTGACACTACAGCAACTACTTCAGGATACAGTGGAAGGGAAGCAATAGTTTATAAAGGAAAGAAAATTACATGTGACAAAATATTCAGCTTGAAAATGTGAAGGAATGATGGTTTAAATGAAAAAAATATATATATATAAAAGAAATCCTACGTGAGGAAAGATACATAACAGTGAAAGGGAAGTAAGGAATGGTTTAAAATGGTGAAATAGAATAAGAATATTAACATGTTACGAAATATGTACGTGAAATATACAATGCATGGATGGTTCAAGGAAAGATATAAATACTGTGTGAGGGATGATACAGTGAAAGGGAAGGAAGGAATGGTTTTAAATGGTGAAAAAGAATAATAATAAACATGTGAGGAAAGATAAAATGGTGAAAGAGACGGAAGGAATTGTTTTAATGGTGAAAAAAGAATGATAATAAACATGTGAGGGAAGATACAGTGATGAAAAAGAAGGAAGGAATGGTTTTAAATGGTGAAAAATAATAAATAATGATGAACACGTGAGGGAAGAGCATGAAGAACAACCTGACCCACCAACCAAGCAACTCAGCCAACCTACAACCAACCAACCAACACTGTTGCCAATTGCCCTGTGCCTCCCTATTCTACTACCCTACCCCCAACCCTCTTCCTCCCCAAACCCCCTCTTCTTTCCCTTTCCCCCTCCCCTCCCCCACCTAGCAGCAGGGCTACCAATAGGCTTCTCTGTTTTCTCAGTAGCAAGCAGCGGCAGTTACTTAATTTAGGACCCTGTGATCGTGTATGAGACTTTGGGGGAGTTTCTGATTCCTCCTTACTAGGCCACGAAACAAACTCTTTCTATGTAGATGGTGTTGTTTCGTGGCAGTGTTTGAAGGACTCATTTATCTCCAATATTCTGACTACATCACTGGGTCCCTTGATATAAATAAAACTGTGGAAGTGTAATAAAAAATAAGTGTTAGTTGTGATAAGGGTTTTATTCCACACCTCTTCCATACAAATCCAAACTCTTAAGATGTTTTGTGAATACCGGTCTGTTGGCCTAAGGGTGGTCTTCTCCCATACTCGATTAATGCATTATGGAAGCGTATGGCAACTGTGGCTGAACCAGGCATACCAACACACTTACTTAAAAACTGACAAGCCAAATGTTTGCAGGCCCGACCCACACCAACACTGTCCTATTTATTTATTTATTAACACTGTACACACCACACCAACACTATCCTATATGTTTTGCTACTTTGTCATGTGCTGTGCTGTCGTTGTGAAACTGTTTCAATGTGTATGTGTGTGTGTTGTGAAGCCTGGTTGGTTCATCTTTTGGCTATGGTTTTGGAAGTGTGTTAATTATGTCCCTTCCCATAAACCAATCCTCCTCCCTCCTTCATTTTAACACGACAGAACAAGAAAGGATATGGTAGTAACGCCTAATATTGCATAACTATTAATTAATATGACGAATTGTAGGAATAAAATGCCCAGAACTTGATATTAATTATTACGTGGCATCAATTGGTTACATGTAGTATATCCCGTTTTCTGTCATAACTCTTAATCAATCATAGTATTGCCAGGTGCAGGAAAATTTATCCGTTTTAGGGTATTTTGAGGTCCGCACAGGGTGATTATAATAAAAGATTGTTGAAGAGTAAACAGGGCAATTTCTACCAGACGAAAATATTTTACCAAAGAAGACCGTCAATGATCAAGAGTAAACAGGGAATTATTGAGGTAAATAAAAGGGAAATTCTGATTTTGAAGATGAGGTAAAAAGGGATATTCTGATGTTGAAGTTGAGGATAAAAGGGAAATTCTGATGTTGAAGCTGAAGTAAAAAGGTAAATTCCGATGTTGAAGTTGGTTTACAACGTGATATTCTGATGTTGAAGTTGAGGTAAAAAGAAATTCTGATATTAAAGCTGAGGTAAAAAGGGAAATTCTGATGTTGAAGATGAGGTAAAAAGGGAAATTCTGATGTTGAAGCTGAGGTAAAAAGGGAAATTGAGGTAAAAAAAAAAAAGGGATATTCTGATGCTGTTGAAGATGGGGGAAATGTTGTCAACCGGACCTGGCAACACTGAATTTCATCATGGAGACACGTGTGCTTGAGAAGTAAGGGTGGAGATTAAGTGCTGGGAACTTCTATCATATTATTTACGATTATCGAGTGTTTCTGGCCGATTATCTACCTGAATATCGAGTGGCAGTCAACATCAAGGTAAGTACAAGGATGTGAGGTTGTAGTGTTGTAGAAATAAGTCGGTGTTTTGAATTTATTGATGATTTAAATTGGACCACCGGTGTTGAAAAGATAGGTATGGTGTCTGTCTGTCTCTCTGGTCCCTGAGGCGTCATAATAAGTCCTTGATTTTCTTGTTTCCTTTAATATTAATCTCATCTCCATTCAATCTATCTCTCTACTCACCTTCACGTTGATGTCTGTCCATTTTGTTCTGCGTCATCCATCAATTATATTATCAACCCTTCATTCATCTGCTCGGGTGCCATAATTATGACCTCGCTGTTGCGGCACCTAATATCAATCAATCAATCAATTTCCTTCATCTTTCAACCCGTTTTCTTTCCTTCATCTTACAACCTTCATCCCTCTTACCTTTTCTTCATCTTTCAACCCTTTATTTATTGATTGTAGTACCTTTCCTTCATTTTTCATCCCTTCATTCATCGTATCATTCCTCCATCTTTCATCCCTCGTACCTTTCCTCCCTCGTACCTTTCCTTTCAACCTTTCATCCATTTTACCTTTCCTTCATCTTTCAACCCTTCTTTCATTCATTGTACCTTTCCTTCATCTTTCATCCCTTCATTCATTGTATCTTTCCTTCATCTTTCAACTCTTCATTCATTCATTCTAGCTTTCCTTCACCTTTCAACTTTTCATCCATTCTATTTTTCCTTCATCTTTCAGCCCTTCATTCATTGTGTATACCTTTCCTTCATCTTTCAACCTTTCATCCATTCTACCTTTCCTTCATCTTTCATCCCTTCATTCATTGTACTGTACGTACCTTTCCTTCATCTTGCCTCATTGCTTGTTGTCACCCTTTTAACTCTTCATCCATTCTACCTTTCCTTCATCTTTCAACCTTTCATCCATTTTAAACTTCCTTCATTTTTCAATCTTCATCCCTCATACCTTTCCTTCATCTTGCCTCATTGCTTGTTGTCACCCTGTAGTCTACCTCCTTCACTTAAAATACTGGCTTAACTCATTTCTGCTTTATCTATGATGCAGGGTGGGTGCACGTTCGGAATCTGTGTATACCGTGATAATTCAGAGTTTGTTTTGTTTTGTTTGTATAATTTTCCACGTCTGTTATCAATTGTGTTAGTGGCCATCCATAGGTTAGTTATCCTTCTTCAGCCAGTCAGATGAGAGAGAGAGAGAGAGAGACACACACACACACCTGTACTAAATAATACTAATAATAAATAATACTAAATAATAATAACACACACTTGTTTATGGTACATTTATTTACACTTCAACTACATCAAAAAGGTACAATGGGCAGTTCTATAGAAGGTTTGGGCCTTACACAAAGTTACCAGGGAACTGTTATTAATTATAGAGGAAATAGCTAAGAGTAGTTGTGGTTGGTAAGCCTGGTTGTTGTTGTTGTCTCTGTGAGGTCCAAACGTTTTAGTTCCAGGATTATTTAATGGGGCTCAACACTATGTCTGGGACTCAATTGAAATTTACTGTTATTTTTATTTCCCCGAAGCTGTCATCACATATTATTATATACACCGTTTATATTCTACTGAAATAAGTTGTTTGTTTTCTTGGTGTAATGTGGAGGATCGAATCAGTCAGTATAGCCTCTAATTCTCGGACAAAATGTTAGCCCCTGCAATAACAGCGGTATTCTGCTTACATACATACATACATACATACGCTTAAAATAATATAGGGACACTTGGCACACTTTATAAAAGCCTGCCAAGAAACAAACCATACGAAATAGTCATGGCTTAAAAAAAAAAGTTGCTGCTGCTGCTGCTCATAAAATAATAATAATAATAGTAATACACTGTCGTCACTCAATTATCATCATTCCGCATTCATTATAAACAAATGCTATAAATTTAACTGGCAGCAAGTGTTATGTACTGTACGTGGGCAAGTGGTAACCAATGATGTCCTTACTGCAATTACCATATAGTTTGATTCTTGATGCTTACCACGATAATCCTACAATAATAATAATAATAATAATAATAATAATAATAATAATAATAAAAACTAACACCAATGCCACCAGTTCGTTATCCATTGAGGAGCTTGACAGATTTATAAACTATGTATGTACAGGACAAATGTTGCTGCTGCTGCTGTTGCTGTGGGTGATGGACGAGTAGCTACACTTGTATGGCTGTTCCTCGGCTCTTCCTTATCCCTAATAACATGCTAGGCTAGGGTCCGTACTGGGGAGGCTGGCGGGCGATGTGTGTGTGTGTGTGTAGCCTAGTAGGTATGGTTCTTCACCTTGATTGAGTTGAGATTATAGCCCTAGTTGTTTCTAATCACCGGACAGGCTATAGTGACTCCAAGGTAAAGAGGAAATCCTTGGGCTAGTCCAGGCTACTTACACACCTGTATAGCCTAATGGTATGGGGACGTTAGATGACCTTGAGACAGTCCCTAGTTCCCTACCCTCCCAACACCCTGAGCTTTGAATAGGCTAGGCTGGGCTGGGCTGGCTTTGGCTACTGCTAATAATTTTTAATGTGGAGAGTGATTGTTTATGTTTATGTTACGTTACGTTATATTACCTACAGTTTTTGTTGTCATAGTAAGTTTTTCATGCTCATTGGCTTGTATCTTGGTCACTCCTCTATGCGCTGTAAGGCTTATGGGGACTACAGTGATGGCAAATTTTTCTGGAGCAATTAATTCCTCCATAGTATTTCTAGCTACAAACTACCATTAATATTGATCATCTAGCCCTGTTTCCTGGCATACTTTGGAGGAATTAAGGCACTCCAGTGTACCAATAGTGTCTCATCCCCTTAAATGGAATGAGAAGAGGAGGTGGGAAGGTGACAGGAGAGATTGAAGGGGGGGGGGGGAGAGGGTGTATGTGTGTTCCTGCCTGCCAAGCTCATACAGCACTGATGGTAGAGAGGAGAGAGTGGAGGGTGTTTCATGACCATTCCTGTGCCTACCATACACAGATTACACACTTCTCTAGACATACATAACCGAAGCAGCAACAGCAACAGCAAAATCAAACAACAACAACAGTGAACAAGAGTATTCGGATTGCTATAGCTTAGAATTTACTTGTGTCCCTTTTATCACTTTCATTTTGATCATTAAGTCTCGTCAATTGTTTCGAAGTTAGCCTATAAGGGTATGGTACACTTCATGGTTTAGTAAAATATCTTGAGGCTACGTTACGATACTGGTAGCCTACAGGGGGTAAATAAATCTGACCTGATCCGAGACAAAACAACATGAATCTCTCTCTACCAACTTCGCATCCCACTCCACCTCCCTAATCACTTCAGTTGGTAGAGATTCATTCTGTGTTTCGGATTAAGGGGGAAGTACAGTGTTGGCAAATCTGGATGAACTGATTCTCCCAAACTATTAGAAGCAACAGAACACCATTAGTTTTGTTCATCTGGTCCTGTTTCCTGGTATACTTTGGAGGAATCATGGCACTCCAGTGTAACAAAAGTAAATTACCTCCATAAGATAGAAATATTGACCCCCAGTGTAGTGTAGTGTAGTGTACATCTCTAGATACACCTTGGTTGATGTTATAGGCTTCGTCTTCACTGTGATTAACGTACTTACAGAGGATTGACACTTTATAGTAATGTAGGACTATTATTTTTTTCAGGAGTCCTTCATCAATATCAGTATACTGTATATTTATATTGTTTTTCACTGTAAAAAATGAATAACACTGCTTATCATTTATCTTTTCAACACATCACAACATATTAGTATCATTTTGGACTGCCTTTCGCACCGAAGTCCAAACTGACGAGCACAAACAAACCTCAGAGGAGGAACAACTGTTTGTCTTGAATTTTCCTTCATTTTATTAAGTACAATTGTAAGTCACGTGTGCACTGGCAGTAACTAAAGAACTTGATGGGCGTCTGTGGCTGCAAATGAATTACTCTCGCTTAGCTAATGAGAATCCACAGTCACTCGGCTTCAGAATAGATTACCATATTCTCGATCTTTATTTGTTCCTTAACCACAATCGTCTCAGGAGCACATATCTTCTGGCCATTGGCTGAGAACTCCTTTTTGTGAGCTGCGACCTATTACCGAGAGAGACCCTGTTAGCTGCTATCAGTCTATGCAGCTAACTCAAGACGTGTTAGCTGTGAAGTAGCAGAGGTTGAGAGTTGAGGGTTGATGGTGGTGGTTATCTCCTAGCTGAACACTGGAGAGTTGAGGGCTGGTGATGGTTGTGGTCTCCTAGTTGAAGGTGGTGCCCTGGTTGAGAGTTGGTGGTTGAGGGTTGGTGGTTGGTGTTGGTTGTGGTCTCCTAGCTGAAGCGTGGTGCCCTGGGTGCCTGGGCGAACAAGACTCCCTGGTACATGGTGCCATTCACCTCCATGCTTACCACCATACTCTGGTCCTGGCCTCGACCTCCTGCAACACATACACACACACCTATTAGTATTACACACACACACACACACACACACACACACACACACACACACACACCTGTTAGCAGCACACACTCACTGTTAGAACGATAGTTGTATTCCACACCTGTTAGCGACACACACACACACACTGTTAGAACGATCACATGTTAGTACACAAAACAGAATAAAGTACTAATTAGCTCAAGTCTAAAATTGTCAGGATCAGATACGGATGTTTTGCTCCCATGTGTGTGTGTGTGTGTGTGTGTGTGTGTGTGTGTGTGTGTGTGTGTAATACTCTTATAAATTTTCTCTACGGTACTGTACCTCTAAGTTTGTAACGAAGCCTATGTCATTCACTCACCCCTGGATGTGATCTTGATGTTTGCCCCGGGGTATCCAGGCGGAGTGGGCGGCGTGGGTGTGGTGGGCGTGGTGGGTGGTGGTAGGCGTTGCTCTTGCCCTTCCTCTTGTTGGTTAGCCCTCTTGGCCGCTGGCGGGAGGGCCGAGTCTTCTAGGCGATTGCGCATGTCATTACGGAGGTCATTGCGCAGGTCATTTCTGAAGTCGTTGCGCATGGTATCGTTTCTGAAGTCATTCCGGCGGTCTGAGACATCCTTCAGCCGAGGTGCCCCCCGCTGCAGGCAGAAAGGTTGGTACCCCCGGCTGTCCAGAAGTGGGGGTATCTCCTGCAACACATAGAATGAAGGGTTAGTAACACAATAACGCTTTAGTAACATTGAAGGATTAGTAATATAGAGTGAAGGGTTAGTGACAATGACGCTTTAGTAACAGTGAAGGGTTAGTAACATATTGAAGGGTTAGTAACAGTGGCCCTATTAGTTGAAACATTGGCGAGTATAATAACATATACGTGAGGCAACGCTCGACCATACAATTACAAAACAAGAATACAAAGGTTGTAGAGGTCAGTATTGTCCTCTAAACCGGTATTTCTGCGCTTCAAAATAGCGTGTTGGTTGGAGGTGTAGCATTGTATTAACCCTCATGTTAGAAACCGTAACATATCGAGTGGTTAGATACATTAGCTGACACAGAACATTTATCCCATGAATTTGGAATAAGCTGCTAAATCTAGAAGTCTTATCTTAACCCTATCACCCTTCTTGATAAGAGTCCCCAAGACCCCTATTGTGGTCAGAATTCGCCATTACTATTCCCAAGGACAGTACAGCCAGCGGGAGGAAGGGAGGGATGTAAACAACACGCTATTTTGAAGCGCAGAAATACCGGTTTAGAGGACAATACTGACCTCTACAACCTTTGTATTCTACGCTGTCAAAATAGCGTGTTGGTTGGAGCATGACAAGCTGGAGGCGGGAGGTATGCTGTATGTGGCAGGCGCCGCCTAAGTATTTGGATGAAAAGTAATTTATAGTAATAAAAGGTAGTCAATAGTAACATATTGCTTTACCTTATCTTATTACATAGTTTTAATGAACTACTTATCAATTTTAGAGTTACTATTTGTAATTAGTACCGACATTATGCCTGGCGGAGTCTCATGTAACATTCCCCCCCCCCTCCCCTTTTTTGCATGAGAGCCGAGCTCCCCGACAGGGAAGGAGGCGAAAGATTACCTGAGGACACCTGTGTCAGTGTCGTGAGGGCCACAAAAGATATGTCTTGGGCGTCATGCATGAGATAACATGATCTAAATGATGACGCCGATGCCCGCCCCTTAGTGACTGCACTTTCTCTAAAGAGTGCGTCCGTAGGAATGCTAAGGAAGCTGCTAAGCCCCTGATGGAATGGGCTTTGGTATCATGACCAGAGTCAGCCAAATAAATTATCTTGCATAGCATAAGGCTCTCGACACTGACCTCGTCGCCAGATGCCTATCCGACATAAGATTAATGAATAAATGATCAAAGGAGGCATCTGGGATAGTTAACATATAATCTCTCAGTGCGTGAGCCAGGCATAAGTGGTGGCGAGCCCCCCTAGGCAGGAAACTAGGTATTTTTAAAGGACGGAGCAACTCATCAGACTGTTCGTTTTTAGCTAGAAAAGCCGGAGAGGATGTAATTGTAACCCATGACATAACTGAAGCAAAAGTGGTAAATGACGAGAGTCGAGTAAGAGCAGCTAATTGAGATGCTCGAAAACCACTCGCTATTGACAGGAGAAAAATTGATTTATAGAAAATTTGAACCTCTGAAAGTTGTTCCATATCCTAAAAGGCCACCTAGTGTAACACCTTGTGAAGTGACCATGAGGGGACCCGTTGTCTTTTACGAGGTAGCGAGGCACGGAGACCACGTTTAAGCATGGTCACCGCCCTCGCATGTATAGTAAAATAGAAACCAAAGTGCAACTGTTCCGTAATTGCAGCTTGATGAGCTGCCACAGTCGCCGGGGCCCTGTTGGTGGAAACCACCAACCAGGCCAAAAAGGTGAGAGGTGTGCTGGAGGAAATGTAAGTCAAGGAATTAATTTTAATATATGATTGAAGTCTCCTCCAGCACGACTCGTACTATTTCACCGATGCTGGCCGGAGAGATTTAAGCATCAAATTAGATGTTTGACTATTAAAAATATACATTAAGGCTCTCCGGAAAAAGTCCAAGCATGTAGTCATAAGGACAACAGCATCGGTGAAGTTACCTCTGTGAACCGGCAAGCCGACCCCAGAACCAGTGGGTTCGGACACCTGGCCTTCACTCTTCCGAACCACGGTTGAGCAGGCCAATACGGGACGATGAGGAGAACCTACCCCCGTAGGACCGAAGTCCATTGACCACTTTGGTGAGAAGTGAGAAGGGAAGTTGAAGTAGGGGGAAAGCATAAAGGAATTTCCACCAACTCCAGTCCCCTGTGAATGCATCCAGACCCCCTGCTAGAGTGGGGCTGTGGAGTGACAAATAATTGGCCAGCTCCCAAACGGGACAGGAGGCGAACTTTAAATCTCACGAGGCCTCCTGGGACAGTGTCGTGAGCGTAACGCCAAGCCCGTCCTGAGCCTTAATAAAAGTCATCAAAGAGGGTAAGCCGAAGCCCCAATAGATCATCGCCTGCATCCCCTATGTGGAGTGCATGCGAAGAAAGGTTAAGGACATAGTTAAACCCCCCAATTGAATGAGTATAGTGTACGAGACACAGATCTTGCCGATCTATGTTTCCTCGTCATGGGAATACAAAACAGGCGATCCGAGGAGAGACCTAGGGTGGCAGTAATATCATCCCTGAGAGCTTGGACATGACACAATGGGTGCCATGTGCAGCTTAGTAGGAAGGTAGGTAACACCCGGTGCCGTATAGTTTAACATTGGTTTGTTTGAATTTGGTATGGATCACCGTGAAGGTGAAAAATATACTTTTGAAAATTTTTGAGCCCAACAGTAAAGGAGACTGGTGGGTCAAAGCAGTTAACTGATATGTCTGGAAAAGTTCTGCAAAATCACAAATAAACAAATATTGTGAAAATTTTCAATACACCAATAGTTGCCTCACCACTGGAAGATACACATAAATGAAACCCTCTGTCAGTACAGGTTAGGGAACCTCTGTCTCATTCTTGGTATAGAATGACTGACATTTCGGAGACATATGGTGACCACCTGAGAGTCACTATGAGAAAAGGGGACGTAAAAATGTTTACGTCAGGTAGACCAGCGACTGGAAAACCCGAATTTTAGTGTTGTTACAGCCCTGAGAATGTTTTGAAACGTTATAGCATTCGCTCACATATTTCCCTCGTGCGGCAAGAGGCCGTGTGTTATAAACTCTCATGAACTAGCTCTGAGGTGGCGTCGTTCCTAGAGTGATCAGAGGGTGTGTGAGTGTGAGGTGTCTTGACTGTTGATATACCTCAATGGAGGAGTTGTCCACCTTGAAGATATCAGACGTAATAAACAAATGAAGGTTTAAAAGTAGAAACCGGAGAAACATTTTTTGTCCCTTGATAATTATGTGTTTGTCCCACTCTCCAGACTGTTGGTGTTCTTGGGTAGATTGAAAGCCCCACCCTCCGTCAGAGGTGTCTGCTAAACCACAATGTACGTAGTTGGGGGCAGCCACGTGACATGTCAAACCGGGAATTCCAATTTAAACCAAATGGCTTAATACTCTAATGAGGAACCGAGGAGCCCGTCTCGGAAAGATCTGAGGAATGATAGTTACCCATTGGTTGACCATCAGGTACATTCGATGGCGTTTTAACTACCTGAGAGGAATAACCAGGGCTGCTGCTAAAAATATGTTCACCAACCGTGATACCCCTTGACACCTGGAGAAGGTGAGGGAAAGGTCAAAATACAATACAACATTGCCTGGTATGGGAATGTCGTGTGAAAGTGATGACACTCATTTAGTGAGGTGGTAAGACCTCGCTCCCAATGTAATGAGGGTAGAAGTCACCGACATTGTAAGGACCAACAATAAGGACGTGATGAACCCTATGTGGTCCAGGACATAACAGGTTGATCGCAGGGCGAGGTTGTCCTGATGTAGGTAGGATGACTGAGAAGGAAGTATTAGGTGGTTTGGATCCCAGCCCACTTCTTCAGTCTTGGTGATGGCCGTAGCTAACACCATTGGTGCATCCCACCACTGTTGAGGCAGTTCCTACCCTTCTGGGAAGACAAGGGCGAGGTGACATTGAAGGAGGGTTACCTCAAACCCGGTGTTGCCGGAGTAGTACGGCGAACCTCTAAAAAGTCGTAGCCAGTGTTATTTGAGAGGAGGAGCTGAGCCCCAGGCAACTGGCTTAATTTCATAAAAGAGGCCAGAAGACAGGGTTATCCCCGGCCCAGATAAACCCAGGGTGCAAAATGTGGGAATTCCCTGAATGTGTGAAGATCAACATCAATGACCTAGGAGTAAGTGTGCGAAAAGTGAGGATGGATTATGTCCGCATCCTTATGCACCTCTACCTGGGTAACTCCTGTCTGTTACTCACTGGAGGTAGTATATGTTTGCTATGGGACGCACCCACCCACCCCGAGGCACAGCCCAGGGGTGGGAAGGTTGACCCTGATTCGACCCAATCAGTTGATGAAGAACGAAACTATGGTGGTGGGGGGGGGGGGCGGTGAGAGTTGCATAATGGAGCAGTGGTGAAAGTTTAAGGCTATTTCTTTTCACCACTGCACGAGTCTGGCAACTACTATGAATCCCCCTGCTGAGGACAACCTAGGTTCCTGAAAGGAACTCTCAAAAGGGGTTAGAGATTAACCCACCTCCCGCTATTGTACTCTAAGCAGTTTTATTACTGATTGAGTCTAATCGTAGGTAATAGACGGGGTGTCATGGAATCCATACACCCCGTGGTAACCTAGAGGCGGGAAGGTTGATCCATATTTTACCTACAGTCATGTAGGAACCAAAAATGGTTGAAGGTCGTACAAATGAGTAGTAGTGATAGTATTAAAGAGCAGCTCGAGGTTGCGACTATCGAGGTATACTTGCTGATGACGACTTCAGTTCCTGAAGGGAACTCTCAGCCACTGGCTTGGTTTTACAAAGAAAATTTGTACTCTCATTTTCCGAGGTATCCTGGCACAAAACAACATTCACGTCCTGTCGCAGGCGTGACGTGTCCGTAGAAACAGGACAGAGGGCGACCAACTTCCCATCCATCCGTAGTACTGAGTAAGAAGGTGGTAGAGGGCCCCATTCAAGAGTAATAAAAGGAGGAGGGAGAGAAACTGAGGGACCCGGAACCGAAGGGAGAGGAACCGAGGTAGAAATAGAATGGGTAATAACGGGAGGAAGAGTGACAGAAGAGGCAGGCAGCTGATAAGCAGGAAGGAGATGACGGGGAGGAGGGGAGGACCTCACAGTAACGGGAGTATGAGAGGTGTGAGCCAATGGGGGGGAAGAAGGGAGTGGAAGAGGACAAGAAAGAAAAGGATGAAAAACAGAAGAAGGAATAATTGACTGAAGAAAATCAATGACAGGAGTAGAAGAAAAACGAAGAGAAGAATCGGAACCGTGAGGAAAAGGCGGGTAGGGACGAGGCAAAACAGTATGTAAATAGACTCTGTGTAGAAGGAATGATAACAGATAACTGAGCCGATGGGGGAGGAAGGGGAGGTGTATGGGAGGGAGACTGAGTGACAGGGTGACGAGCGTGAGGGGGGGGGGGGGAAGAGAGCGAGTAGTAGAGAGCGGGGCAGGAACTGGAGGAGCCGGATGAAGTGGGGAAGGAACCGTTAGTGAGGGAGGACACGGGACTCGACTTGTAAGAGACGAGGTCGGACCCGTAAGAGACGTGGAAGGAACGAAAGGAATCGTAATATGAACAGGAGAAAAGGCAAGAAAGAGGAGCTGGGTGAGGAAAAAATTCCCGAATGTCGTGAATGGGTTCATCCCAGACCCAGATAAGCTATGTTATCATATGGGCGAGGTCCGGAACACCGGAATTGACCGGGGGGGAGGTACGTGAGGAGGGAGGTACTACCGAACCGGCTCCCTGGTGTACCTCCACCAGCGCTACAACAGTACGAAGGTCAGACTGACCTGACTGTGTGCTCATGTGACTACCCACCCCTAGGGTAAGTCCAGGGGTGGGGTTGACGTCCTGGGGAAACTACCTCAACCTGAGCCACTATAGGTGGTATGAGTTGGGTGTTTCCCTCGCTAGATGTGACTACCCACCCCTAGGGTAAGGCCAGGGGTGGGGTTGACGTCCTGAGGAAACTACCTCAACCTGAGCCACTGTAGGTGGTATGAGTTGGGTGTTTCCCTCGCTAGGGAGCCTCTCTAAAGGAGGTAACCCTGCGATCAGTGGCACGTGAAAGAAACGTCAACGTGTGGTCCCCACTGATAGCAACCTGTGTTCCTGAAGGGAACTCCCTTAATTAATAAGGGGGGCTGTCGACCGACCAGTGGCAACTGAACCCATTGTATAAGAAGGGGTACCAGGAGCCAAAGGAACGGGAGCCGGTTGCGTTCGTTACTTGCCTAGACAAGGACGCCCTTTGGTCCTAGTCCAAGCCTTACGTAAAAGGGAGAGTGAAGTGCAAAAAGGGCGAGAAGCTAAAGGGACCGCTTTAGCTTCTTCCACCCAAGTCAAGCAAATAGGGCATGCAAGTAGGTCAAACTCGTAAGTATAGACAAAACTACGAATAGGTAAAATAAACAAAAGTTGTGAAGATAATGTGGGCCGCACACAACTGATTGAGAGGTCCTAAACAAACAAAAATAATCAGACCTCCATAGATAAGCCGACTCGGGACAGAAACCGAGCGGAGTGTGAAGTTTATTATAAATAAACTTACAACATAGAGAAAGAACACAAACTAATAATATATCATATTAGTTATGACCTTAGTTATGATCTTAGTTATAATATCAGTTATAATACAATGACTGTACCTACGGGCACTAGGTAGCGTCATATTCTCACCATAATGTCTACGGGCACTAGACCGTGGTGATATAACAAAATAGAATAACATAGTAAATCAAAATAACAATAGAATAAGCATAGAATAATCATCTAAACACAAATATTTAGGCGGCGGCCCACGAAAAAATACTCTGTGCGAACTTATCGTTTCGATAGTAGCGAAGACTGGAGCTACGAAGAGACGTGTGAAACGTGTCGCACAGAGAGGAGTAATGGCGAATTCTGACCACAATAGGGGTCTTGGGGACTCTTATCAAGAAGGGTGATAGGGTTAAGATAAGACTTCTAGATTTAGCAGCTTATTCCAAATTCATGGGATAAATGTTCTGTGTCAGCGAATGTATCTAACCACTCGATATGTTACGGTTTCTAACATGAGGGTTAATACAATGCTACACCTCCAACCAACACGCTATTTTGAAAGCGTAGAATAGTCCATTTTTCCAACCCCCCGTACAACCACTAGAAAAAAATGTTGCAATAAAATGGATACTGAAATACACTGGGAGTTGTACAGCGCCTGGCAGCAAAAGTGGAGGCAGACTGGTGTGTGTGTGTGTTGGTGTGAGTGTTGAGGGGGACTGGTGTGTGTGTGTGTGTGTGTTGGTGTGGGTGTTGAGGGGGATTGGTGTGTGTGTGTGTGATGGTGGGGGTGGGGGTGTGGAGGGGGATGTACTGTAGGTAAGGGGGAGGAAATTGGGGAGTAAAAATTGGGATTGACAAATTGGGGACATGGGTGTATGGGAGTGGGGAATAAAGGGAGTGAGAGGTAATGGTGAAGTTTGAAGAGTTAAAAATTGGGATTGAAAACAGTGGAGGAGACCTGGGGATGGAATGGATTAGGGAGGGATTAGGAGTGCAGGTGATTGGGATATTGCTGATTCTTAAATAGTATTGGATGTGATTGGAAAAGGGAATGGGGTTGGTTTAAAGGAAGGGAAAGGCGAGGAGAATTAAAGAGGATGGAGAATATGGAATGGGAGAGAGACGGCCAGCAGAGAAACAATGGGAAGTGTGATGCGATGAAAGGAAGGAAGGAAGGAAGGAAGGAAGAGAGGAAGGAGAATGTATAATGGAAAGGCTATCGTAAAGGAGGGGAGAGAGAAGAGGAGGAGCAGTTAGTGAGATGGAATGGAGGGGTAAGGGAAGAGAACAAATAGAGTGAGGAATAAAGCAAGTGGAGAGAGAGAGAGAGAGAGAGAGAGAGAGAGAGAGAGAGAGAGAGAGAGAGAGAGAGAGAGATAACGTGTGTAGGTTAGAAAGGTAGATCTAAAAATGTAAAATGATGATGATGATGATGATGTAGGGAAGAGGATAGAGGGATAAAAGATGATGATAATGATGATGTAGGGAAGAGAATAGAGGGATGAAAGAATAGGAAGAGAATGTGACAGAGATGTGGAGGGAGAAGAGAGAATATATTACCTTGTGACATATTAAACTTTTATTGGAACTAACACTCCCTAACTGTATCATCTAAGAGAAAAAACTTGGAAGGTGATAATAAAGAGTGTCAGGGGACCAGCCAAACACCAGCCAAATACAGAAAAACCTCAGCTGACTCCCTGGTATATTGACTGGCTGGTTGACTGGTTATTTGGTTGGCTGGCTGGCTGGCTGGTTAGTTAGTTGGTTAGTTGGTTGGTTGGTTGGCTGGTTAGTTGGCTATCTGGTTGGCTGACTGGTTGGTTGGTTAGTTGGTTAGTTGGCTAGCTGGTTGGTTGGTTGGTTGGTTGGTTGGTTGGTTGGTTGGCTAGCTGGTTGGTTGGTTGGTTGGTTGGTTGGTTAGTTGGTTGGCTGGTTAGTTGGCTAGTTGGTTGGCTGACTGGTTGGTTGGTTAGTTGGTTGGCTGGTTAGTTGGCTAGTTGGTTGGCTGGTTAGTTGGCTAGTTGGTTGGCTGGTTAGTTGGTTGGCTGGTTAGTTGGCTATCTGGCTGGCTGGCTGGTTAGTTGGTTGGTAGGTATAGTAGTAGTAGTAGTAGTAGTGGTAGTAGTGGCCGGGTGGGACTGTAATATTCGCCACTACAAATCTATAACAAATTCGCCGCCGTATTTGACAATGGTTCGCGAATTTCCTGCTTGGCATCATCCCCTCCCCATCCACCCATCCCCCCCACTCCCTAATCCTCCACTCTCTCTGTCTGTCTGTCTGTCTGTCTGTTTCTGCTTTTAATTTATCATTTTCCTTTTCTTTGTCTCCTCCTTCCTCTCCTCCTTCCTCTCTTTCTCTTTTCCTTTTCTTTATCTCCTCCTTCCTCTTTTTCTCTTTCCATTTTCCTTTTCTTTGTCTCCTCCTTCCTCTTTCTCTTTTCCTTTTCTTTGTCTCCCCCTTCCTCTCTTTACATTTTCCTTTTCTTTCTCTCCTCCTTCCTCTCTTTCTCTTTCCATTTTCCTTTTCTTTATCTCCTCCTTCTCTTTCTCTTTTCCTTTTCTTTACCTCCTCCTTCCTCTCTTTCTCTTTTCCTTTTCTTTATCTCCTCCTTCCTCTCTTTCTCTTTCCATTTTCCTTTTCTTTGTCTCCTCCTTCCTCTCTTTCCATTTTCATTTTCTTTATCTCCTCCTTCCTCTCTTTCTCTTTTCCTTTTCTTTATCTCCTCCTTCCTCTTTTTCTCTTTCCATTTTCCTTTTCTTTGTCTCCTCCTCCCTCTCTTTCTCTTTCCATTTTCCTTTTCTTTGTCTCCTCCTTCCTCTCTTTCCATTTTCATTTTCTTTATCTCCTCCTCCCTCTCTTTCTCTTTCCATTTTCCTTTTCTTTGTCTCCTCCTTCCTCTCTTTCTCTTTCCATTTTCATTTTCTTTGTCTCCTCCTCCCTCTCTTTCTCTTTCCATTTTCCTTTTCTTTATCTCCTCCTCCCTCTCTTTCTCTTTCCATTTTCCTTTTCTTTGTCTCCTCCTTCCTCTTTCTCTTTTCCTTTCCTTTGTCTCCCCCTTCCTCTCTTTACATTTTCCTTTTCTTTCTCTCCTCCTTCCTCTCTTTCTCTTTCCATTTTCCTTTTCTTTGTCTCCTCCTTCCTCTCTTTCCATTTTCATTTTCTTTGTCTCCTCCTTCCTCTCTTTCCATTTTCATTTTCTTTATCTCCTCCTCCCTCTCTTTCCATTTTCCTTTTCTTTATCTCCTCCTCTCTCTCTTTCTCTTTCCATTTTCCTTTTCTTTATCTCCTCCTCCCTCTCTTTCTCTTTCCATTTTCCTTTTCTTTGTCTCCTCCTTCCTCTTTCTCTTTTCCTTTCCTTTGTCTCCCCCTTCCTCTCTTTACATTTTCCTTTTCTTTCTCTCCTCCTTCCTCTCTTTCTCTTTCCATTTTCCTTTTCTTTGTCTCCTCCTTCCTCTCTTTCCATTTTCATTTTCTTTGTCTCCTCCTTCCTCTCTTTCTCTTTTCCTTTTCTTTATCTCCTCCTCTCTCTCTTTCTCTTTCCATTTTCCTTTTCTTTATCTCCTCCTCCCTCTCTTTCTCTTTCCATTTTCCTTTTCTTTGTCTCCTCCTTCCTCTCTTTCCATTTTCATTTTCTTTGTCTCCTCCTTCCTCTCTTTCTCTTTTCCTTTTCTTTATCTCCTCCTCCCTCTCTTTCTCTTTCCATTTTCCTTTTCTTTGTCTCCTCCTTTCTCTCTTTCTCTTTTCCTTTTCTTTATCTCCTCCTCCCTCTCTTTCTCTTTCCATTTTCCTTTTCTTTGTCTCCTCCTTCCTCTCTTTCTCTTTCCATTTTCCTTTTCTTTGTCTCCTCCTTCCTCTCTTTCTCTTTCCCTTATTTATCCTTCTCTGTGCGTAACTTTTAGACATTGCATAATATAATTGATCATACAGTAATTTCTTTATGATCATTCGGTTTCATTTCAATTTTGACCTTGTGCCAATGACTTATCTCCCCATCTTCTGCCATTGGGATTGTGTTGGTATTGCAGGACCTGTTTTTGTGTTCCGTGTTGCAGATACGAAAGCAATTGCGTTGATATTGCATGACCTGATTTGTGTCCCGTGTTGCAGAGACGATATCAATTATGTTGGTATTGCATGACCTGATTTTGTGTTCCGTGTTGCAGTGATGAAAGCAATTGTGTTGGTATTGGAGTGGTAATTCACAATGACGTGAAGAGCAGCATGCTAAGAAAAACCCACTTTTTATAGACAAAAAGTATTTAATATTAAAGTAATTAATATTAAAGTAATTAATTTAATAAAAGTATTTAATATTTAATATTAAATACTTTTTGTCTATAAAAAGTGGGTTTTTCTTAGCATGTGTTGGTATTGCATGACCTGATTTGTGTCCCGTGTTGCAGAGACGATATCAATTGTGTTGGTATTGCATGACCTGATTTTGCGTTCCGTTTTGCAGAGATGATATCAAGTGTGTTGATATTGTCTGACCTGTTTTGTGTTTCGTGTTGCACAGACGATAGCAATTGTGTTGGTATTGCATGACCTGATTTTGTGTTACGTGTTGCAGAGACGATAGCAATTGCGTTGATATTATTTGACATGTTTTGTGTTCCGTGTTGCAGAGACGAGGCAGCCATGAAACGAACAAGAGAATACAACATGCGGGCCTTCATCCGAGACCACAGAGCGATGGTGAGTGTTTTGATCCCATTCCTCTAATAAGCAGATCTCTTTATTGGACCATAGTGTGTGTTTGATCTCATTCCTCTAGCAAGCAGATCTCTTTATTGGACCATAGTGTGTGTTTGATCTCATTCCTCTAACAAGCAGATCTCTTTATTGGACCATAGTGTGTGTTTGATCCCATTCCTCTAGCAAGCAGATCTCTTTATTGGACCATAGTGTGTGTTTGATCCCATTCCTATAGCAAGCAGATCTCTTTATTGGACCATCGTGTGTGTTTGATCCCATTCCTCTAACAAGCAGATCTCTCTTTATTGGGCTATCATAGTGTGTGTTTGATCCCATTCCTCTAATAAGCAGATCTCTTTATTGGACCATAGTGTGTGTTTGATCCCATTCCTATAGCAAGCAGATCTCTTTATTGGACCATCGTGTGTGTTTGATCCCATTCCTCTAACAAGCAGATCTCTTTATTGGACCATCGTGTGTGTTTGATCTCATTCCTCTAACAAGCAGATCTCTTTATTGGACCATAGTGTGTGTTTGATCCCATTCCTCTAATAAGCAGATCTCTTTATTGGACCATAGTGTGTGTTTGATCTCATTCCTATAGCAAGCAGATCTCTTTATTGGACCATGGTGAGTGTTTTGATCCCATTCCTCTAACAAGCAGATCTCTCTTTATTGGGCTATCATAGTGTGTGTTTGATCCCATTCCTCTAGCAAGCAGATCTCTTTATTGGACCATAGTGTGTGTTTGATCCCATTCCTCTAATAAGCAGATCTCTTTATTGGACCATCGTGTGTGTTTGATCCCATTCCTCTAGCAAGCAGATCTCTTTATTGGACCATCGTGTGTGTTTGATCCCATTCCTCTAACAAGCAGATCTCTTTCTTATTGAGCCAAAGTCGAGAATATCATCATTGTTTGTCTGAGCAAGTGCATATTTCTCATCTTAATTGCATGGTCGCTATTAAACACAAATTCCTTTACTGTGATGGTATATTAATTAAGACAAGAAATTATCTATATTCGGTGTTATATATATATACATTTTTTTTTCCAGTATGTGTATTCCATATAAATCGAAGCCTAACAAGAAGATTTTTTTTTTTTTTTTTTTTTTTTTTTTTTTCTATTATATGTGCGAGACGTGAATTTGCATAAGGTATGACCAGTTTGTGTCTAACATGACTTTAATATTAGTGAGACAAACCGAATGAAAACAAAAAATAGGGAACATAAATCAATAATGAAGGAGAATTAAGGATGATAAGTTAATAAGTCATGGAAGAGAGAGAGAGAGAGAGAGAGAGAGAGAGAGAGAGAGAGAGAGAGAGAAACCATTACACATATACTCATAGGAAGAGGAGAATAAAAGATAAGTGAATGTAACATGGAAAAGAGAGAGAGAGAGAGAGAGAGAGAGAGAGAGAGAGGCAGGAGTTAAGTAAGGGATGCATGCCGGTGTCGGGTGAGAAATAATGGGAGAGTTTTACGTATCCGAAACCGATGGGCCAGGTGCTGTTTGTCTCGCACCTGTATGCCTCTCTCTCTCTCTCTCTCTCTCTCTCTCTCTCTCTCTCTCTCTCTCTCTCTCTCTCTCTCTCTCTCTCTTGTGAGAAAGAGAGAGAGAGAGAGAGAGAGAGAGAGAGAGAGAGAGAGAGAGAGAGAGAGAGAGAGAGAGAGAGAGAGAGAGAGAGAGAGAGAGAGCGTGTGTGTGTTTCCGTGTGTGTGTATATTTATGTGAGTGTGCGTGCGCGTGCGTGCGTAAACCACAGACAGTGAATGTATACGATATATATATATATATATATATATATATATATATATATATATATATATATAATTTCATTATTTATTACTGCTGTGCAATGTTTCATGTAGAGAACAAACCAAGCTGGAGGCAGAGTTTAATATAAGCGTGTGTGGCCGACCTGAAAGAGGGGACGGACAAAGAGGACCACCTGACTCTGACCTCGTTCAATATCCCTGCAGCCGCCGGTTCGTTACGGGTCAGGTCAGGTCAGCTGTGAGGTCTCGTAATTAAATTTTGGGAGGTTTTGAGAGAGAGAGAGAGAGAGAGAGAGAGAGAGAGAGAGAGAGAGAGAGAGAGAGAGAGAGAGAGAGAGAGGGGGGGGGGCAGTGGGTCAAGGTACTAGAATGATATTAAATAGTGAAAGTGAGATTTAAAAAAAGGGGGATTACGAGGAAAGTGAAATAGGTCAGAGATTTTTTGCAAGGCTTGGCAACGAAAGGACTTAAAGGGTAAGAAATCAGACAATGTGGGACGAAGGATAAACATAGAGTATAAGGTGTTAGAGAATATTAATAAAAAAAAAGAAAAAAAGTTAAGGAACCAAATATAATAATTATATACCTGGACAAGAAGAAGAACAACAATAATATGCCAATAAGAAAAGATGATATCAGAGTTTGAAGGGATGACACAACAATCTTACCTAACTTGTTTACCTTTTGCTTTGAACAATTAAAAATATCTCACAAATTAGGAATGGGACCAGCTGGTAGGAATATAAATAAAATAGATGGACAATATATATATTACAGCCTCTATGATATCTGATTAAGGGGGTGCGGGGAGTAGGGGGACAGGCTTGGGGGGTGGGGTTAGGGGGGGTGCGGGAGTAGGGGGACAGGCTTGGGGGGTGGGGTTAGGGGGGTGCGGGAGTAGGGGACAGGCTTGGGGGGGTGGGGTTAAGGGGGTGCGGGAGTAGGGGGACAGGCTTGGGGGGTGGGGTTAGGGGGGTGCGGGAGTAGGGGGACAGGCTTGGGGGGTGGGGTTAGGTGGGTGCAGGAATAGGGGACAGGCTTTCTACCCACCCCAAGCCTCTTCCCCTATTCCTGCACCCTCCAAACCCCCCCCCCCCCCAAGCCTGTCCCCTACTCCCGCACCCCCTTAATGGACTTGGGTATAGTAGTGGGGTGGGGTGGGATGTATTATAAGGGAGGGATGGGGTTGGGTTACATGAGGTGCATGAATGGGGTGGGAAAGGGGTTTGTTGTTGTGGGTGCCTGGAGAGAGTATGTCGGATGGGATGGGGGGTGGGTGGAATTGACTGTGTAGAATAGAAAGGGATGGTGGGGGTGGCTTTGAGATGGGGGGAGACGTGGAAAAGGAGCGTTGAGATTGGTGGGTGACGTGGGAGGGGAGGGAAGGGGAAGGGAAGGGGAAGGAGAGGGCAAGAGTGGGAAGGGGAGGGGATGGGGGGATGGGGGTGGATGGGGCTTGAAGCGTTCCACAGTGCCAGGCTTAAAGTCAAAAGAACTCACCAGGCTGGAAACAAGACTTGGCTGAATGAGAGAGAGAGAGAGAGAGAGAGAATAGTGTGTGTGTGTGTGTGCTTATCTGTCAATCATGTGTGTGTGTGTGTGTGTGTGTGTGTGTGTGTGTGTGTGTGTATCAATCAGTGTGTGTGTGTGTGTGTGTTTAATGGGAAGAGGTAAGTATGTACAGGTACCATTTCCCCTCAGAGTTGGTTGATACGTCACTCTCGTTCTGAAAGGTTCCTAGTAGAGTAGTAAAATGGTGTATAAGAGTGTCAAGTATAAATCATGTACCGGTACTGTACAACTTGGACGAAGAAGGAAGTAGGAGAAGATACCGTAGTAGAAGCCAGCCAACCCTTCAAAGAGCGTTTGTTCGTTTGCTTTTAATCATTGGTCTTGTAAGATTTTCAGAATATCTCGTGGGAATATTGTTGAAGTGGTCTGTGAGTCATTGTGCGTCTCCTATCCTCTCTCTCTCTCTCTCTCTCTCTCTCTCTCTCTCTCTCTCTCTCTCTCTCTCTCTCTCTCTCTCTCTTTCATACAGACACAAAGTTACTAAAAGGAAAACAAAACTCAGATGGTTACTCTGGAGATTTATTACATATTTTCTTTAATTATTATAGTGTTTTTTTTTTTTTTATTAATATACAGTATGTTTAGTTTACATCTACTGGAAATCAGTTGTTGTTATTATTGATGTCCCTCTTATATTCTTGCTGGTTAATACACAAATAATGATCATAGTCTTTTTTATTAATATATGTATAGTTTGCATCTACTGGGAATCGATTTTTTGTTGTTGATGTCCCTCTTATATTCTTGCTGGTTAATACACAAATAATTATCTTAGTTTTTTTTAAATTGATATATGTTTAGTTTGCATCTACTGGGAATCCCTCTTGTCTAAAGATGTGAAATATGACTAAATTGATGGAAACTTAATAAACTGTTGCCTGGCTCTTCTGGCACTGTATACCCTCAGTTGTTTTGTAGTTATTAATGAGTACAGCATAACACCTTGAAGAACGAATTTGTATTTTTTCAGAACTTTTTGTGGGTTTGGAAAATTAACAGAGTAGCAACAAATATGAACGAATTGTATGTTTTCAGATAATATTGTGCAATCAAGGTGCTATAATGTCCCGAAAGGAATACTATCCACTTAAATAATGATGATTAGGAATAAAGTGGAGAAACATGGATGTGAGAATGTATGACTGCAATATAATATACTCCAGAAACCACTAGCAAAATCCCAGAGACAAACTAGGAAGACTCAGAGGTCACTATTAGAATCTCTAGAGACTACTAGCAGAACCCCTAAGATTTCTAGGAAGATCCAGAGACCAATAAACTACTAGTATGATCTCAAGACCACAAGTAGGAAGGACCCAGTGAGCAATAATAGTGAGTAACACTTAGAGACTAAGACTAGTAGGATAATTACTGAACCACTAGACTAGTAGGATCATTACTGAACCACTAGACTAGTAGGATCATTACTGAACCACTAGACTAGTAGGATCATTACTGAACCACTAGACTAACAGGATCATTACTGAACCACTAGACTAGTAGGATCATTACTGAACCACTAGACTAACAGGATCATTACTGAACCACTAGACTAACAGGATCATTACTGAACCACTAAACTAGTAGGATCATTACTGAACCACTAGACTAGTAGGATCATTACTGAACCACTAGACTAACAGGATCATTACTGAACCACTAGACTAACAGGATCCATTCTGATCCTCGACAGTGCTGACGATCCAGTCGACAAACTTGGAGACTCTGGTGTAGACTCCTGGAAAATCTGGTTCGGCGCATCCAATACCCCAACTCACTATTCCGATCTGTAGGTGTGTATAGTCAGAATCAAGAGTTGTGCTCACTATTATGAAAAGAGTCAGAACTGTATAATTAAAAGTTGTGCTCACTATTATGAAAAGAGTCAGAACTGTATAATTAAAAGTTGTGCTCACTATTATGAAAAGAGTCAGAACTGTATAGATACTAAAGTTAAAATACTGTAACACCTTGAAATTAAAACGAATGGACAATCAGAATCAAAAGATGTGCTCGTTATCTATCAAGAGTTCAAAAGTGTATAGATAATGTAAAAGTAATGTAGCAGCTTGAGAAAAAGTAATTAATAACAAACAAACAGGAATAGCAATGAACTCCGAGGATAAAAGGGAATTGAGAGTAAACATAAGAATCAACCAGTTGGTGTTGTTGCTTTGACACATTAATTCTGACAATTGCAATTACTATAATTGTAGTGATATTATTATTATTATTATTATTATTATTATTGTTATTATTATTATTATTATTATTATTATTATTATTATTATTATTATTATTATTATTATTATTATTATTATTGCCGATACTTTCAGAAATAAAAGAATATATGAGTCTGAGTAGAAAATGTTCTATTCACATATGCTCTTTCGGAACTAGTTTGGGCGGTGGGTTTTAAAATAAATGAGGAGATATCAGGACTGAGTGAGACTGGCGGGGCGAACACGGGAGTTTAGATGGGGAGACGGAAGGAGTTATAGGTGAAGTGTAGGTAATGTTGTCTCACCTCCTGCCAAGCCCCACCATCCAACAAGACCATAGGGCCTCCTGAGTCACCCTGGCATGAATCCTTCCCTTTGTCTGCTGCACACACCTGTTATCATCAGGAAAGGTAGTGAAGGAATGGTGGTGGTGGTGGTGGTCGCTTATGGTCAAATGGAAAGTTTAATGATTCTTCTAATTAATGCTTGGAAACAAAAGACCTCAGTGTTACAACTCGGTAATCTGTTTCGTTGCCTGATTTGGAAGAACCAGTAGGACTCCAATTAATAGAGAAGACCTTGTTTCCCCATTTACAAGTTCCTTGGATGACGTTATCAGCTTAAACACATTCAAACAACATGATAAATTACTCTTCATTAACATTATTTTCAAAAATTGATACCACTCCTCATCTTACTACTTCACACAGGTGTTTAGTGTCATTTACCATTGTCAATTCCACAGAACAGAGACAGAGACAGGAAATCTTCTACTTACCATGGTGTCAGGGATATCGAAACCATAGTCGCTGTAGGCATCAGTGCACTCGTCGTTGGTCAAAACATTCACTGCTACTTCCAACAGTACGTCAGATACATCCCCACCTGCATGTACAGTTGGCAAATTGAATTCTTACAGAGGGTATATGAATAATGAGGTCACTATTCTGGAAGTGCTGCAATAAATGGTCTACCAATTGACTCGGTGATCAGCTAAACGACAAATTAATTATTGATGTTGTATTGTAGTCACGTAGAGTTACATTTTCTATATGTTGTAAACTCTTAAAAATAACCAACCACGTGTGTACGAATTCTTGTGGCCAATAGTACATAGATATAGACACACTTCTACTTTACCACACATCAACTACTTAGGCATGGTTAAGGACCCTGTGATCGTCTATGAGAATTGAAGGCTTCTGATTCTTCCTGACTAGGCCACGAAACAAGCTCCTTCCATAATTATAGGTGGTGTTTCGTGGCTATATTTGAAGGACTCATTTACCTCCAATTTCCTGACAGGGTTCCTTTAAGGGGATAGTATACTTTTGGTACATTGGAGTGCCTTGATCCCTCCAAATTATGCCAGGAAACAGGAGCAGAATAACAAAAATAATGGTGGCCTGTTGCTGGGAATAGTTTGTAGGAATCATTATCTCCCAAAAGGCCAAAACTGTACCCTCCCCATAATGTTCTTTTTCGTTATAATGAGGTTGGACTACTGTACTCGTGCCACATGTCTCCTGCCTTCACCATGCAGCTCCTCACCAACGTCTACTTTCAACTCCATTTCTTATGTCTGGTCTTATTCTTCCCCTTCCTAACTAACCTGATTAGTGTGTTGGACTCGTAATCTCTCGGTCAGGAGATCGATTCCTTTCAGGTGTGGGCCTGAGAATATTTACTCTTCCGATTTGAGTTTGAGGGACTAACTATAAGGCCACCGAACGTCGTAAAACATCCTCACTGGTACAGTTGCCTCCAAAAGTTTCGAGACACTACATGCTAGAGTCTAACAGGTAGTGTCTCGAAATTTTTGGAGGCAACTGTACCATAACAGCTGCAGTATTTGGGAATTACCCTCACTTCCCTCCCTCTGTGGCTGGATACCAGTTCGGAAGTCGTGACGTGTGTGTGTGTGTGTGTGTGTGTGTGTGTGTAGCAGTTGACCTGGGCCGCGGTAACGGGCTAGATAAAGCCCATGACTTATTTGTCGGTGAACTGGAGTCCTATTAATTCCTCCAATATATACTACAAAACAAGTTCCATGTTAGTGTTCTGAAATATATACTACAAAACAAGTTCCATGTTAGTGTTCTGAAATATATACTACAAAACAAGTTCCATGTTAGTGTTCTGAAATATATACTACAAAACAAGTTCCATGTTAGTGTTCTGAAATATATACTACAAAACAAGTTCCATGTTAGTATTCTGAAATATATACTACAAAACAAGTTCCATGTTAGTATTCTGAAATATATACTACAAAACAAGTTCCATGTTAGTGTTCTGAAATATATACTACAAAACAAGTTCCATGTTAGTATTCTGAAGTCATATAATTCGCTGCATATGTTTGAGGGTTTTGAAGCCTCATAATATGCCAAAATTATGCTAGATCCTTTCAGAGCTGAAGTGAATATAATTTCCAGCACAGACAAACTGTGTTTACGTATAATGGAACACTATCTACGAACCTGAGCTGGTAGTGCCCCAACCAGTGACGATAGCGGTCTCCCCTAAATGTAACTCATCAGCTGGAGCCAGACACACCGGTTGTACACCCATTGTAAACGTCAATGGCTGAGTCAGAGTAAGTATGGCGATGTCATTTAGCTGGAGAGAGAGAGAGAGAGAGAGAGAATAAATAATAGAGTAACAAGAAAGTGTATGGTCCCCTCTGGGTCTGTGACTCAGATGTGTTTGAATCTGAAGTGTTAAAGCTACAAGAAAACATATATTATATACCCTACTGTATAAAGAATTTACAAGTGATATTGAGAATGTTTCATCTGGGTAGCCATATATATAGTTTATTACAGAAATAGATATAGCGATGCAGATGTTTTCTTTGTGTTAACCCACGTAAAGAGAAAACAAGAGAAACGTAGATACCAAGGAAGACAGACAGACACACAGATAGACAGACACACAGATAGACAGACAGACAGACAGACAGACAGACAGACAGACAGACAGACAGACAGACAGACAGATAGACAGACAGACAGACAGACAGACAGACAGACATCCTAGGGAAGTGAGAGGGTACAGGAAAAAAAAAGATAGATGGAGACAGAGAAAGAGCAAAAAAAAAAAAAAAAAAAAAACAAGAACGATAAACAATGGCGGCGTAGAGATGTATATACTGACAGATTCGTCACTGTCGTATTTCGGATGGATAGTGATGGAGTCGACAATCATTCTCTGAGTGTCGGTTTCGGAGCTGGTAGACTGGTCGTGTTCTCCGGCAATAACTATCAGTGTTGGTGGGCTGCAAAGAGAAACACTTACGTCACTTGGGAGTTAAATAATGCTTTCACTTTATTAAGGGGAAATTCTCTTGTTGGTAAATTGGAAGGCTACTGATTCCTCCTAACTATATATACCAGGTAACAGACGCCCTCAATGGCACTAATAGGGGATCTGTTGTTTCGTGTCATAGTTTGAAGGAATCACAGACCTTCCAATACACCAACAAAATAATCTCCCCTTAAACGGTTATCTCGCTCTGATGGCAAACAAGTATACTACTTTGGAAGGAAAATATAATAGTGTTAATCTAGCGGTAAGCAATGGTCTCATTTTTATCGAGGGAAGGGCAGTGTTCTCACTCTAATAACAAGGAACCAGTAATGAACTCACTCTAGTAACAAGGAATGAACAGGAACCAGGAATGAACTCACTCTAGTAACAAGGAATGAACTCACTCTAGTAACAAGGAATAAACTCACTCTAGGAACAATGAATGAACTCACTCTAGTAACAATGAATGAACTCACTCTAGGAACAAGGAATGAACTCACTCTAGTAACAAGGAATGAACTCACTCTAGGAACAATGAATGAACTCACTCTAGGAACAATGAATGAACTCACTCTAGTAACAAGGAATGAACTCACTCTAGTAACAAGGAATGAACTCACTCTAGGAACAATGAATGAACTCACTCTAGGAACAATGAATAAACTCACTCAAGGAACAATGAATGAACTCACTCTAGGAACAAGGAATGAACAGGAACCAGGAATGGACTCACTCTATAGAAACAAGGAATGAACTCACTCTAGGAACAAGGAATGAACTCACTCTAGGAACAAGGAATGAACTCACTCTTAGAGAAGGACAATAATCCCACACGGAATGTATATCGTCTCATCTTGGGATAAACAGTTATTCTGAATTAAACCTAATCAAACCCTGGTCTCTCTCCATGACAATTGTGGCATGTGAATGTGGTGATGATGTTTATTTGTTCCAAGTTAGCTACAATATAACTAAGTGACATGTAGACTTGGAGAAATGCAGAGGGACAAAGTGGGGAAACAAATTAACTTAGTTTCACTTCCCTTTACAGAAATTAATGATCTCTGTCTCATTTTGAAGTGTAAAACTTTGTCTAACACATCAGGGTATTACAATGGTTACACACGTCATAATTTATAATGGTTGGTGTTCAAACTTCCCATAGCGGTCACATTAGAATATATGAGTATTACTGCTGTCAAATTCACCAAAAAGTCTACAGTAGTTCCAAGTTGTCACATCATTCAGAATATATGGTTGTGGTGGATTTACCTCTGTATACACAACTGTGATAATGACCAGATTACTTCACACCTTGACTGTCATGTCATGTATCAAACCCTTCAGTATATTATGTTACACCAACACAAATCTCAGAGGTGTAAATGCATTTATACCAGCAATATAGACTCTCTCTCTCTCTCTCTCTCTCTCTCTCTCTCTCTCTCTCTCTCTCTCTCTCTCTCGTAAATGCATCTATACCAGCAATGCAGACTCTCTCTCTCTCTCTCTCTCTCTCTCTCTCTCTCTCTCTCTCTCTCTCTCTCTCTCTCTCTCTCTTACTTATTGCCAAACTCGACGCAGTGAGCGGCTGTAAGGATGTGAGTAGTGGTAATAATGGAACCGCCACAAAAGAAGAAGAATCCCTCATCGTCCTCTATGCCAAAGGTTACCATCCAAGGGTATTCTCCCACCTTGGCCTCAGTACCACCCACGATACGATCAGCACCTGAATTTATCTTGGCCGCACCGCATCCTGTAAAAAGTGAAGTAAATTTCATTATTCTTGCATGAAACAATCACCCTTGGAGGAGTACGGTAATCTATATTGACTTATAATTATCCTCTTTTTCTGCCTCATTTCAAATCAGAAGTAAATCGATCTCAGAAAAGAGTTGTCATATAGTAATCAATGTGTGTAGGCCTATACGGTTTGCCTGAGCCTTATGCCTGATCTGAGTATTTTATTACTATGAGAGGTTATTATTATTAAAGCTGAAACACCAAAAGGAGTTCATCACCTCAACTGTATGTCCCTCACTTCATGAAACCTTTATCCTCCATAACGAAGCAAAATTGGACAATTGTGATGAAATTTCCGATTCTTCTTACTGACTATGTAGACTTGGGAGCCAATGATTGATTGATTGAAATTAGACGTCGCAACAGCGAGGTCATATAGCGCCAGAAAAAGGTGATAGAGGGGTGAGACTTAGAGCCAAACAGTACACCTTTGAGAAGGAAGGAATTCACTGACTTTTAGAAATGGTTAAGACATCAATGATTAATCTTACTTTTTGCACAGTTTGGTGCCTGAGCTGAGCCACTTCCACCACCACCACCACCACCACCACCACCACCACTGCCAGCTAAAAAAAAAGAAAGAGAGAAAAAATAAATCTTATTCGCTAATAATTGTATAGTTAATATGAATATGATGAACC